>VYYJ01000151.1:0-94638 GCA_021029165.1 Cyphoderus albinus
GTGATTATACAGTAATAAATAATTTCTGAAGCATGTCTGTAATAAAACCAAGTTATTTAATGCAATTTGTCAGGTAACTCTTAGATTTATAAAACGAAATTAAGAGATGCGAACCACATCACACTTAGTCATCTCAGTCCTTTATTAGTCTAACAGCTTTTCTTCAATATAGTATTGCGTTATTGCTTTAAATATTAAATCACGTTAAAGCCTGATACTCATTCACCAAGCATTCACCGTCCTCCCTCTTACGACACTAGCATATAATTATTTTATTTCTTTCTCAGTTTTAACAGTCTCGGAAGATTTTCTACAGCTATATCGTACTACTGTAAATGAAATCCCCAATCTCTTCATATTCTTATACTCTTTGAGTTTAACCCAACTTATTTAAGTAAGTAAAAATAGATCTCTATAATGACAATAACACACTAATGTTACATCATCCAAGATTGTTTACTGCAAACTCTGTTTACATTTCGCCTAATCGTAATTGAATATCAATAAATGAAACATTTTACTGCGCATTAAATAAGATTGAAACATTTGACCCTACCAGACATCTGTACATATTACAGTTTGATTGATACAAGTTCTAAAAAGAAATTATCTACTTTTCTCAAGAGTTGTAACTTTATAGAGTACGTTTCAATAAAGGAAAGTATATAATATGACACGAAAGCAAACATGGAATATTTTGGGGAAAAAAGCGAGTGAAAGTTTCTCTGTCAAAATCATAACGTCTGATAAGGTATTACTGATAAATACACATAAAGATATAATTTTGCATGTTATCTGAAGTCTGAACACGCCATGTATCATAACATTTGAAAAGTACATTAGCAAGTGGACATACCGAACAATAAAGGATACTTATTTCCAAAGAAAGTTCTTGCTTGTGTGTAATAGTGCTTTCAATGTTCCAATCCAATATACCATACGTATTCGATATTGACTGGCAACTGTATTTTGTTTATTGACTGCAACACTGCAAGCTATGGGAAAGCAACATTGTTCTGAGCACTTCCCCGAATTCAAATATTCAACAACGTTTCATTCCCCCTATGAAAAAGAAAGTTCACCTTCATACCTACACTATTATTCAATTTTACCAAGCAGCCACTGTCAAACGTCTAAACAACGTTAAGTAACCACTAAATTGATTGTCCTCTAAAACCCATAGCCTGTTCTGTAATGTATGCACATAGTAATGTCCCCAAGAGAAGTGACCACAACGACATTTGTATGCCACGCGGACATGTTGGTGTCTTTTCATGAACCTTCTCTTTCCGTCCACAGAAGGTATAAAAGTTCAGATCAATAAAAATACATATTTTCTTTTATTGGGTCGATTATTATACCTTAGGAAGTTTGGATTGATAGGAAACCTCCTGTTGTCCCAATTTATGTATGTGTCCATAGTCCATCAAGTGTTTAAGATATTACAGTGTGGGAACATGCAGAAGAAGGTTTTGGTAAGGTATGCAATGAAATGACGTAAAAAGACCGTGTGACAGCACGAATTTTTTTGAATAAAAAGGAAACCACGCGCACTATTTGCACAGAAGAAATTACCTATTTTCAATAAGCCAATCGATTCTTGGTTTCACCTTCCTTTTCTCTGGACGGAATGCCTATGTGTTTGTAGTCAATATCAGAACAGCAAAGCCTTTCCTAGTTATGAATTCAGAAGAAAATCTTTATGCAGGTTGCATAGACAAAATTGAAGTAGATGATTGTCCGCTTAACTCAGCTCACCTTACAACAAGTATCTTGAACCTTTCCTAGTTATGAATTCAGAAGAAAATCTTTATGCAGGTTGCATAGACAAAATTGAAGTAGATGATTGTCCGCTTAACTCAGCTCACCTTACAACAAGTATCTTGCTCGCCCAGAGAAAGGAAATGACTCCATTTCTCCTGCTTATGAATTTATTAAAGAGAGCAAGCCAATTCACTTGAATACCTAAGTAAATAAAATTTCAACGATCCAACATGGAAAGAATTAATATAGTATGGAATGGGTTCATTACTTTCTACCATGCTGCTCCGGCGTACAGCTTAATAAGTGACTTAAGTTCATCTTGACTCGTTTCACCCAAGATTTTGTGATTTCTTGGTTGAGTTGAGTGAGAGCTTGTACGAGTTTCTTAGTAATGTAAAGGTGAAAGGTGTGGTTTAGAGAAGTAATCGTCTCAAATAAGCAAAATTGACAAAGCATTTCTCTAGAAAGACGAAAAGGATATCCTTGGTATTATTACTTATTTTCTCTGGCTGGTTAGCAAACTCTCAGACTGATTACATGTTTACCATCACGAGGTCCTTTTTACCTACTTGGACGAAGAAACAGACAGATGCGAATAGTACACGTTGATGTACTGCTTCATCGACCCACCTTGACTACCTATTTATATCTATCTCCCTTTAGTTAGTTGCTAGTTGCATGCTCTGCACAGTTTTATTATTAGCATTGTGCTCTGCGCCGCTTTCTTTTGCAGAATCATGATGCTCTTCTTTAGATTTTATTTAGACTCGAAGAACGTAAACGTCCTTCGGGAAAGCCAATAATTCCATGGATGAAGGAGAAAGAGGTCTTGACAGCAAAATATAAGAGATACTTTTAATTCCTTAGCACAATCGGTCAAATATCCCAAAAGCAAATGAAGCCTGAAGCAAGTTGGTGTTTCTTATCTTGTCAGAACAGGAGAAACTTCGTGATGAATTTCTAGCCATCGCAAAAATCCATACACCATATTATTATTTATCTCCATCTCCAAATGTTTCATTCATCTCCAAATGCAACGCTTCGCTAATTTTAAGCTTTCTGTGTGCATTCTTCTTTTCAAACCTTTTTACCAGAGGCACGGGTGTGTGCAGTTTGAAAAGAAATGATGCTGCAAAGAGAATCGAAAGAGAAGGTTGCACGACATTTCTGCAACCTTCAAGAAAAGTTATTTCCAGCGCATCCTTTTTTGATTCATTCATGTTCCTCTATCATCTCAATCTTTCAGAGAACTGACAAACTTTATTTGCTCAACGTTACGTAAATATTAAGTAAATAGATTTTGTAGCGCTGGACCAAAAAGGTTTCGCTAAAAGAGCAACACTTTTATCTCTCTCAAACTTATTTTATTTTCGCCTGGAGGATTTTCGCTTGAAATTATCATTCACTGTTTGCTATAAATAATTTTAGGACCGTTGTGACGCACTTGTCTGTAGAGGAGAAAAGGAACCGTTATCAAGTTCGGCAACATACACTAACTCTAACTCTATTCAATTTTGATTAAATAAAGTCACCCGAGTCGTTCAACGAAAGTAACCGAACTTTGCAATGTTGTGCGTTCTATTTCTTCGTTGCCCACGATGATATAAGGCAATAATAATACGACTTTCCTGCAATAATAAATGCCTTCATCATCGTCGTCGTCATCAATGTTCGACAATGTTCTGTTGTCTCCGTGCTATTTGCTACAGCTCGCAGTTAATTTAGAACATTATGATATTTGCGACGCAAAATAAGTGGGAGAGGACACCAAACTGGTGGTCTACCAGAAATAATAACCTTTTGTCCAAAATACCAATAAGTATTTCAGGGAAGAAAACAATGGCGTGCGGTACACTCACTTGCCATTTTGTTCTGTGGACAAAAAAACCTGCGTTATTGTACCCGATATATTCATGTCATCGTGATAATCTTTGTTGTCAATGCGTAGTCGTATAAAAATGGCAATCCCGTTTTATTGAGAAGAACATTGATCATACATTGCTTCCAACAATAACAATAATAGTAAAAAGAAAGTTGGGTGGATTTTTGTTTGTAGTTAGTAATTACAGTGCGAGATGACAATAACAATAAAACACACGTTCAGCTGTAAACAATAGCACTTTAAATGTCTTTTTGATCTTCCTATGAGTTTGTCAGTCACATAATACCGATACGTTTAAGAAATAAATGCATGCTTTTTTTTTCAGTTATTACCAAAAGCAAAATATTCTAAACAATCATCATCACAATACAATTACAACAATGCAGAAATCATTGTTATTATCAGCGGAAAATGGATGACACCTTTTTATCAGTACATTTTGTCTTTCATTCTATGTTATAACTATAATCTATAATATAGATTTTGTATTATATTGATTTGCATATCGAAGTCATGTAGATTATTGTATGTGCGTTTTTCTCGTGACACTAACTTTTCTTTCTCATCTAACTCTGACGCATAAAAAGTTTATGAATCACCAATTTTCCATGCAAGCACAATTCCCTTAGAAAGTGGAGCAGTCAATACACTATCTTGGGAGGAAGGTGTTACAAATGCGATTATCTCTGCGTGCTTTTTATTGACAGGGCAATTCGTATCTAAACCCTTATACATAGTTTGTCGTTTTAACCACCTAGAAGGTTATTGTTACTACTAAATACGATTCTGGATCAACGTTTCCTTTAAACATTTGTTGTAGCTTCGCTAAAAACGTTTATTACGTTTTATAAGGTAGAAATACATGTACATTATACAATATGAGGTTTATTTTTAGATAATGGACTATTTGCAAAAATCATCCTTTTGTGCAACGAAACCGAGACTGAGCATAGTGAGGTTATGCAGTGCAAAATCCAGAAGGGAAACAGGACGTAGGAGGAAAGCTAGAACCAGCGGAATTGAAGTGGAAATTCGTAAAATATTCGAGTGAGAAAACTTGTTTGTATTCATACTCACACACGCGGAAGTTAGTTAAAAGGAAAAATAATCTATATATTTCCATGTGAGGTTAATATGTCAACAGATTTCTTCATACATAACGGCATTCTAAGTTTTTTATATCATTCAGACTGAATTCGGTGTTATCAAGGGATTCGAATTTTATTAGCTGCTTGTCAGATGCAGATAATACATTGTTAGCAAAATAATTGGAATGGAGTCATATGCAAAGTCAATTAGATTTTAAATAAAAGTCATAGAATCCTTACTTTGATTTAACAAATATCTGATTCTGATTTTACGGTATTTCTACACCCAGAGTCTATTACAATTCTGGTTGCATATTTAAGTAATCAGGTGGGAATGATGTGGGAAGAATATTATTCTCTTTCACTGGAAATTCTACCAAGCGGACGGCAAACCTTGGCTGTCCCCCTTAATTTCTATTTTCCCCACTAACTCCGAGTGATGTTTGTAATTTGACTTGGAACGAGTCACAATTGTTCCGTGACATACATCTCGTAAATAATAGCTGCATACTTGTTAGAACCCGTTTCGCTCGAAGCGTTGTTGAGGCTGCCTCAGGTATACATGAAAGTGGGAAGCGTATCTTCGCTTCGCTGCGAAAAGTAAAACTCCAAAACCATCCCACTTTTAGAGATATTTTTCCTGTCTCATCGGGCAGAAAGTCAGGCTTGTCTGTCAATTGTTCTCCGAACAAAGTAGTGCAAAGTGTGCAAAGCAAAAGGAAAAGTTTAAAGAGTCTCTGACAGAATGGAAAAGAGCAGTTGCATCACAAGTCGAGTGTGTCAGTGAAAAGCTAGATGAAAATAGTGATGGGTAGACGGATCCAGCGAAACATCAAGAGGAAGTATGTAAACGGAAAATAATATAATAATAACAGTCTCTCTCTGATGTATATGTAATAAATATAATGAGAGCGAGACCTTTTCGTTTTCTTTTCGGATAATGGGTTTATTATTATTGGTTTATAATACATTTATTATTGTAATACAGCTAAAAGTTTTATCTCGCACAAACAACATCGCTGTTGGCGCTGTTAACATTTTGTGTGCTGTTTTTTATATTTTTTGATTTCGAAGAATTCTCGTTTGTTGAGTGGGGCTCGAGTTTGGAAACAAATACAGACGAACATTAATTTGTAGGGCTGAGCTCGGGTTGAGTGAGCGTTAGTTAGGGGAACTCCGTCCTTTTGCCTTTCTTTCACATCTTGGAAATGATAGAATTGGATTTCGTGTGGGCTGCTCCGTTCAAGCTTCTATCTTTCTCACACAGCAATTCACCGGTGAAGTTTAACACAATGTGGCAGCCGACATCGGCTCCATGCTAGTTCCATAAGCGACACAACAGAGAAATTTGTAATTCTCCTCTGCACTTTGTACTACGCTGCTCCTTTGAAAGCAGTCGGTCACAAACAGCAACACAAGCAGATTGCATGAAATTCGGTTTTTAAGTCAGTTCGTTCAGTGGGCCCACAGTTGGCAGCTATCATTGAGGTTAACTTCTTCAGCTCCCAAAGTCCCAAAGTGAAACTTTCCACTATTTCCCAGGCTTTTGTCCAGGGGAGCAATTCTTTTAAAAAATGTAACAATTTCTATGAGACATTTTAAAATACGTACGCGTATTGAATGGAGTGAAAATTGAGTAATTATTACATTCCAAAATTTTCAGACAATGATATCAGTGAAACGAAACAATTCATGGAGTATCTCTTCCAGACAAACCATTGTTAAGACACCTGAATAAATTTCAAATTGTTAAGTTTTACTGGAAGCTTATAACCATTTTTAGTGCCAGTCGTGATATTTAGATTTTCCAATTTGTTGGAATGAAATATCTAAAAGTTGAACTGTAAACTTTTCTGAATCAAAATGGCAACAAAGATTCCCCCGTCAGTGAATCCCCTTAGCAGTTCATCTTCTTCGACCCCGGCACATCCCGCATCAACTGTTACTTCTGTGCCGTCGCCCACAATATTAAATAACAACAACAACAAAATTAGTGGCGCAGCGACTTCAATTATCACAGCACCTCTTACGTCACACTCACAAGCAGCTAATATTAATAATAGTCCGCTGAAAAACTCTACAGCCAGCAATGTAAGTTTTTGGCTCAGATAGAGAGAAATTCTCTGACTACCTATTTTTATTAATCAATGTGATCATTCTTGATTGGACACAGTCAGGCTTGTAAATGCTTGCCGCAAAACGTTAAAAGCGACAAAAATATTCCCAGCTTATTTTAGCAGTTTCCAAATTCTGTGTAAAAAAATGTTAATTGTAGAAAGTATTTGCGCATCAGATATTTCTGTTTCGCTTTATTATGATTTCCCAGACAGATGAAGTTGGATTACATTACATACACTTGTCATGTCATCCGGTGTGACAAAGTTTCATTATGTACCGTATGCGCTTGTAATGTAATTTAGTAATAACTGTCTTGGTGTAGCTAGGAAGTTTGCTCTAAAGAAGTTCGAAAAAGAGAGGGTTTCTCCGGTTAGAGCGACACTTCTATTTTTAGCCCGGTTTATTTGGAAGACGCGTAAAGGCATACGTGCAAACAAACAGAAGACATGAAAGGAGAGACTGAGTGGAGAGAGGTAACAGCGGCAAGTGCCAGCCCTCGACTCATCTCCTAATGCATTTTCGGTGTGCTCCATTTACCTTTATTATGTTCTTGTAAAAACGCTTAAAAGGCAAAACGAAATAAAAAACGTCAGTTTAAATAACTTTCCTTGAATAACAAAGAATAGGATGAAGAAGGATTACCAAAATTTTTTTAGAACGTGATGTACGACTTCCGCTACAGAAGAATCACATTCATGTTGATTTATTGACTACTGAAGTAACTGACTGACGCAAGAAGTGTGTAAAGAACATTGACTAAAGTAATTTAATTACTGTGCGTATGCGCACTACTGGTTTCGTCTATTCGTTTATTTATTATGTTAGATACGACTGCTTTGCAAACAAGACTGTTCATATAAAACTCAATATACCCCACAAGAAGGAAAAACAAAGTTCTTTTGGGCAAGCAAAACAAGCTAAATCCGTATCGTTTACTTTATTCATTGCAACAAGGTGTGATGATGAGTAGGACTAGTAGGAGTATTGACTTGATTTGTATACGAAATTACGAACATCAACATGAACGTACAATTTTGAAATTATGTATTTAAAATGAAGTAAAAGCGGAGTACTTAAAAATCGAAAGCTGAAGCGAAAAAAGTTGAAATTCAATATTTTTGCATAATGCCTTATCTCGTCTTCATCACGGTAGCTGCACATATCAAAAATGCACTTGTGCTGATCATTCTATCCAACAGTTGCCCGAAACATAAGTGTAGAGTTATGTAGATTTCACAGAAAGTACCTATTCAACTTTGCAAAAAGTAATTTAATACTCTAACAAACTGGTTAAAAATTTGAATGATTTCTCGAAAAATCGTTCGCTTTAATTTAGACGATGAGAGAAGTGAACTATCAAAACGTTTTTTATACTAACAGTGAGCACGCTATAATGTTTAGGAAGGGCACAAAATGCAATCAAACTGCAGTTTTCACAGACTGATAAACATTTCGTACTACGCAGTTCATAGATCATCGTAGACGCTTTAGGTATAACCGGTGGTGTTGTTGCATATTATGGTGCCTTTTTCAATCAAAATTATAACAGATTAAGTTAACAGCGCCGACCACGTAGTATACCTACATTGCTTAACAATAATCTGTCTAACAAGGGGGTTGATGTTTTAGTTTCTAACAGTAACATCAACCCCGTTGTTAGACAGAGACTCACAATTACTACGACTTCATCAAAGAATTGATTGACGGGTTTATTACGACTATAGTATTTTGCACATGCGTCGCTATATATTTCATATCTCAAGAAACACCCTTTTAGTTTGTACAATTGTTTAGCTTTTTCGAAAAAATAATGAAAATAATGAATCGATTCAAGATTCAAGAATAACAATAATAATGAAGGAATGAAATTTTCGTTTTCCTTTTCATGTTTTACCCTTCAGTTATATTTGATTTAATGTTATCGCTTTTTGCTTCCTTCGTATTATTTCTGGTTCTTCTGCAAAAGGTCTAGAAGCTTAATTTAACAAAACTGGCTAGTATACTGTGTTGAATAGCATTTATATGTGTTGGTCTTTCAGTTTCAGAACACCAGAATATAATCACTTTGCTAAATGTTTGCTGCATTATTTTGTCAACTTTCATATAAGCAAATTGTGACTGTGTGGTGTGATTTTAAATTATTAAACAACGGTAATTTTTAGGTTCCAACTTCAACAGCCGCGACAACTGCATCGGCAAAGCCGAACATTAGCACAGGGATTGGACCTACAACAACCTCAGCTTCTATAACTGCAACCACGGCAGGAGGTACGGCTACTGTGGGATCCACAAGCATTTCTAACACCACATCTATTAAAAATAACATTAACACATCTACAGTTGGAGATATTAAAAAAGTAGCCACTACCATTCCTCAATCATCCACCGCAACAAGTTCTGCCACTGTGGCAGGTGCTGCTTCTTCTACAACCCTTCCGGCAAAGTCTGCTCCTTCAGCCGTTTCATCAAGCCCCGCTCCTTCAACCCTTCCGGCAAGTTCTACTGCTTCAACCCCTGCAGCAAATGCGGTTCCATCAAGCGTTCCACAAAAATCTGTTCCTGTACCCACTTCAGCAAGCTCTGTTCATTCAACTACGCCTCCGGTGCCGGTGAGTAGCAGCACAAATTCTGCAACTGCGGTGAAAAGCGTCCCAGTCTCGACAGCAGCACCCCAAACAACCATTAATAAACCTACAGATCTGAAACCAGTTTCAGCAATGATGAACGGAGGGTCAACCATGATTATGAAACAACCACCTCCGCCAGTGACCATTTTGCCCCCAACTCCAGCTGCAACACCTCCACCGATTCATCGACAACCCCCTTCGGGACTTCCATCCCAAACTGGAACCGGAACCACCGCTACAACCACCGCTTCCCCTTCAAACAATACTGCTACTTCTGCTTCGTCTGCAACTACTACCACTGCGACTACCAACAGCAACAATAATCAAAGTAATTTTAACATTTAACATTAAACTGCACACTATAAATATTCATTAAAACCGGCATTGGTTTGGTTCAAGAGAAGGTTTTCTTTTTTGACTTGCTTTTTACTTTAAGGGGTTAACAAAATGCATCCCGTTACAAGTTACAACCTCGTTTGGATTTTAAAATTCTAAAATAAAATACTAATGAGTAAACAACAGGGAAGAAATGTGATAAACATTTTCCTTTTGTGAAGGTCATCTACCATTTATTACGTGATTTCAGTTTCCACTTCCTATCAGAAAGGCTCTTGAGAAGACTTTGGTACTTTCATTCTCTTCATCTTTAAGAATCTGCTGGTTTTTAATCCCAGTACTTTTAGCACTACCGCAGTGCAGAGTGCAGAAGAGTGTTATGCACGAAGAAAGTTGTAACATTTTAGTAAGGAAGGAAAGGGAACAGAGATTATTAGAAAAGTTTGATGAAGGACAATTTGAGCACATAACATGCACCATGCCATTTCACTTTCACATCCACGTCACTGTGCTGGATGCAAAATGTACTAAGCGAATGCATCCAATTATTCCTTAGACCATTCATTGGGGCCACGAGCCACCGTTTACAGCAGAGTGCTCTTTGTTCAAGATTCTTGAATCAAGAACAGTTATCTATATATGTAAAAGGATATAGTATTTTCTAGTTTAGAACATGACATGTTTTTATGCCTAAAAGCCTGGGCTAGATTCCAGGAAATTGCACTGCTGCCCTTGTCAAAGTTTTAATAATGAGTAAAAAACTTCTAGTTTTTGACATAAATAATTAAGAAATTACGTTACGAGTATGGAACATAATTTGACCTGTGTGTAATAACAATAGAACTGACTGAAAATGACATGTCGGGCATAAACACTCAGTTGGTGGTATTGTTTGCAATTAATGAAATATTATGCAACAACAATAAAAATGTTCATTCTTGAAGACACAATTTTCATCCTCATACTACGATAAACAGTTAACAAAAGCCCAAAATCCAGTCCAACATAAAAAAATGCCTTTACTACATATATAAATGCACAAAAATACAGTTTGTTGTTTGTTTTGTAGACGTGTGACACATAATGGATTTTGAATTTTGATTTGATTTCGAAAAAGTAATAATAATTTAAAATCGTTGATCGTGTTCTGAAATAGCAGTAGTCGAGGCGACTCATTCGAATCAGGTTTATTTTTTAACGGGTGCATCAAGATTATTCAAGGTGAAGGTGCTTTGAATTTCTTTCAGTGGTAAATACTTCGAGCGTGGAACCGTTGGAGCACGTTAAAGTTTTCGAGTTTTTGAGCATACAGATTGAGTCATTCGGATTCGGATTTTAATTCTAACTCAGAAGGCCATTAAAATAAATGAATCAAAGTGTACTGATGCTAAATACCTGAACTGATTTTTTTATTTGGGACAGCTATACAAAAAACGATGAGCAAAGCGGAGACTGAAACTGGCAAAGTGCAGTCAGGAGCTGCGAACGAAAAGAAAGTGTTAAACGGAGACAAGAAAGAGGAAATTGGAGAAGACGTTAAACGAATAATGGAGGCAATTGAAAATGCGGGCTTATGTGGACCAAAGCAACCGGAAGTCGGAGGATTCTCTAATGTCAGTCCAAGTGCACTGGCTGGAGCTGGGGATTCCACCAAAGGAATTAAACCATCGAAAATTGGTCGTCCGAGTACTGGAATCACTCAATCGAGTGCTGCGGCGTCAGCAGAGAAGTCAGTCCCACGACCAGGAACAGCGGCATCTCCAGCGAAAGGGGTTAATGGGAATGACAGCAGTCCGATTGCGAAGCCTAGGCCATCGACGACTTCTTCCGCCTGTTCGAAGAAAGATGACTCACAAGTGAATGGAATGAGTAGTGGAAGTCCAAGCGCAACGAACGGCAAGATTGCGAAGGGGAAAGCAGCTCCAGCTTCTGGCGCAAGTAACGGTTCTCCAGGAGCAGGAACGACACTTCCTCCGAAACCAACCACTACTCTCCGAAACAGCTCGTCCCGAGCGGCGTCTGCTAAGACTAACACCACCCCTACCTCTGCTAGCAAAACTCGGAATGAAAACAAAAACATTAAAGCGAAAGCGGATGGAGTGGAGAGCCTCTCTGCTTCTCCCGTAGAAACAGAGACAGGAACCACCTCGAGCAGTGCAACTGGAAGCAGATCAACTCCACGACTCCGACCGTCATCAAGTTTGTATCGACCAACTGCAAGTTCTGCTTTAAAAGGGGTGTCATCTGCTCCTCAAAACTCTACTTCAAATCATAATTTACCGTCAAGTCCATCAACACCAAGAACATCAAAGTCTGCTGGAGCTAGGACAAGCAGGAGCGCTATTACGGTATGAACTTTTTACTTAATTAAAATCTTTCTTCATTATTAACAATATAATATAGAAACAGGAGAATTTTTCTTTCGTTGACTTTCATCTTGTTCACTAAATTGATCACAGCGTCGACAAAGAGCTCATAATATGCAGCATGTTGAGTCATGCCACGCACCGCAGATTGTTAAAGTGATCCTGTTATTCATTCTATCAAAAACAGATTTGCTGGAGAAAGAGAAAGCATACATAATTTAGTTAGTACGGAAGACATTGCGGACGTGATTGTGGTCTTGGTGTAACCTCAGTAAGTGTCTTTTACTTGGGCGATCGATGAAGTCACATTTTTTATTAATTTGGCAAACTTGCTAAAGGAGCTTGTAGCTCTCACTCTCTCACTTACCTCTGATTTTATGCTGTCCACAAGGTAGAGGTTTGGTTGTGAGAAGGAAATTGTGATTTTACCTGATAATATTGGCGTTGGACAATGAACCAATAACAGTGCAATGCAGGTGTGGAATTTCCAAGTTGCACCAAAAGCCAGTCTCTGCTGGTTTTAGTTTGTACATAGTTTATACATTCCAACATTTCTTTTCCGGAAAGTTGGATTTCGTTAGGATGAGGCAAAACGTATTTTATGGGGATCAGATAAGTGATCTACCACATCATTGACATGCTCAATTTTACCTTGATTTATTTTCTCACGAAACCTATCTCAATATAACATGCCTCATTGAGGAGTAATGGAGTAATTTCCACCAAAAGATTAGCATGTGCTTTAGGCAATATAATTGATCGATTTCTTGTCAATGTAATGATTCCATGATGATGTGGGCATTGTTGTGTTGATTTGATGAATATTTTGGGCAGATTCACAATAGAAAGCAATTTATTGTCTACGTTTTCCTTACATTTCACATTTCCCATCAAGGAAGAACCAAACCACTCATCTTATCTGGGTTACCATTCTTCATGTTTTCATTTTCATTGTCGGATTTGGAAAGATCTGTGCCATGAGGCTAACGATTTCTTTTTCATTTGTCAGCTTAGCGAGGAGTTCGATAAGTTGAATTAGGGATGCACCATGTTCTGATGGATTGGTGAATAGTTATTGACTTGGTTTGTTGGTGAGTGACGAGTCAGTGACCATGCAGTGAGTGGTATTGTAGTAATTGAGTGATCGTAATCATAACAAACAAAGGAGTACCCTAAAAGTGGAAAATGTTTTTTTTATTCTGCGAGAACGGGGAAAAGTACAAAAAACAAAGCCTATTCTTATTGTTATTCTTTACATATGGCATTATACAAAAAAATTGTTGAAAAGCCCATTTCCACTATCCAGCTAGTAACTGAAAGAAAGCGAGTGAAAGTTTCGCCTCTGCTCATGCATATTTAATAAGGGCGATATATCCACCACACACACGCGACAGTAAAAACTGCGTAGTCAGCTTGGCAATAAAATAATACATACATTCAAAACGCTACATGTGGAGGGAATGTTCTTGCAAATTAATGAGCATTTTTTCTTCGACTTTCCCTCACGTGGATTACCATACGGAAAAGCGTGGAGGAGGAGAAAGTGTGCTGTTTGTGGTGCCTCATAGAGTACATAACTGCGGTTGTTTGTTGTTTCACTTTATTCTATTGAATATAAAGAACTTGAAACTGTTCACTGTCTTCTATAACTAGCTTTATATTTGTCTGAAATTCATTTACATCGGTACTAGTATGGCATTAAACACATTTGAAGCTTGATCACATTAGGCGGTATGTCATACCTGTCTGGTAATTGAATCAGCAGGGAACAAAGCGAAACACTTGTCTTGAATTGAATAGAATTGAAGCAATTTACCTGTACGCCATATTCGTATATACCCTTTTTTAAAGTGAGTGATTCCGCAGCTTGGCACACTGTCCTATGCACTCCACTCCGTACACTTAGGAATAGGCCAGTGACATTTGTCGGCTAAATGTAAATGCTTCGCCTGTACATGTACCGAGTACTAGAATAGAGACGACGATGACGAACGTTGCCAAATTTATGCCAAAGTTTGCAACTTTTGGTTACGCTCAGGAGAAAGTTCCGTATGTTCGCAGTAATACTTGCTTGTGTATTACGTTATTATGTACGAGTGTCATTTAAGGATAATGTGTAATAACAGCAGCATAATCGTAAAAATAAATATCGATCCTTTCTTTCCTCCCATTTAAACAAGGTAGTGTATCGTGAAATATAGGTTAAATAGCCAAAGCGTACTTTCTAAATACACCCTTTTTGGTCTTTTGTTATGCGAACTGCTGCTTGGTAAGCAAGCAAGAGTTGGTTTTCGGGTCATCCACCAACTGCCTCAAGATCTTGGCAAAATAATCACTAGAACAGCAGTTGCAATCATAAGACTAATTTTGCAATGCCCACTTGGTGGTGACGGTGACTTTCTTTCTAGTGTGGGAACACGAAGTCATTCCAACTTCTAAATAATTCCAGCTGCATTTTTAACTTAGAATAAGCAGAAAACAACACGAAGCATCGAGTTGTTCGACCTACAGCCGAGTTGTTTTAATGCGGAGAAAACTAACTTTTCCTTCTTCATGCAGAATGAAGATGACATTTTCCCTTGAATAAGAGATTGGTGTACCCGTGTCACCAATGTGATCATCTTTCATTGAAAATGCATCCCGGTGGAACAATAATGATAAGGGAGTGAAGAGCTCACCTTTTTTATCCACATTCTCTCATGGTCACAGACACAAAACTAGGAAATTGAATTAGGGATATGACATTTTGGAAACGTTTAACTGTATTTGAAATAACTGGGGGCGGAAATTGAAAATGGTGCAGTACTGTGTTAAAAGTCACTTAGAGTCTAGTCCTGCTCTTTTAATCTCCTCGCCCATTTTCATCCGGAAAGAAGAGCAAAATGTATGGACAGTAAATAAAATATTCGCATAAAAATAGGTACCATTGTACAATGGCTCCCGCACAAAAGACTGTACTCGCCACGACACACGCCAAGTCGGTGGTAGTCTATCACGGTCGAGTCAACGAGTGCAATAAAAACGATTTCTACGTGTGCGTACAATGCAGCGTGTGTGCATGAGTCATCCGCATTTTCTTTCCGCAGCAACATCAGCATTTCGTAATGTATATGTAACTTCGAACTATAAAAGTGTTCACAGTTTAATCTAAGAAGATTGAGATTGGAACTAGCAAAGTGTTTATGAGTTTTTTTCGTAATGATGATGATGATAAAATGATGCGGACAACAAATAATCCGGCGAGAAGGCAGGCGTGACGTGATTCATCAGCGGGAAAGAGAAACCTCTGTTTTTTTCGAGTGAGAATCTGTAGAGAGATAGAGATAGGGAAATGAAGTAAAGTAGTAGAAACTATTTACTTTTCTTAAGAGTAGGTTTGTCCCGATTTCCTTGGTACAGCGATTCCAGGAAAATACTTGGTGGAGATCTTCAAACGAGTCAGACTAGAATTTTCAACAGACTGCTGGTTTTGCACTGTAGGAAAGTTATGTACATTAGTACATTGAATAATTTAATTTAGTATGGACTTGGTGTGAGAATCATTCCATGATTTTCTTTCCCTTTCAGAAAAGAGCAAGTAGAGAATCCCAGAAAAATTATACAAATTTAATGTAAGCCCTGCTATATTTTAAAATGAATTACATGCCATTCAGAAACGTCCGTAACCAGTACGGAACAGTGTTAGTTACACCGAAGTGAATGACACTGAAAGGCTTCCCGGAGATTGGTCAGATATGGATTGTAGGTGAAGAACTAGGAAGTTTGTGTGACAGAATAATAAAGTTGCTGTCAAAGTGATGTCTCTGTCTAGGCGCCACCTGACACTCTTCAATCTGAACGAACATAGATACTATATAATTAAGTACTGATTTAAATGTGTATCATCTTGAATTGTCAGTCAGTCGGTGGGAGGGTTTGTTTGCGTAAGGATTTACTACCTGCTCAATCAAACCAGTGGAGATTGGGACAAAAAACTGGATGATTGCTTTTTTGTTGGGAGTTATCGTTCAGATTAAGACATCAACTAGATTACAGGCTTCAGTACACGCTTCATATTTTTTGCTTAGTTTAAATAAGTAATCAAGTTGTGTACAGACGCAGTCGGTCGAAACTGCCATCTTTATTTAAGTTAAAAAATGCAAACTATATTTTGTGGAAGTACATACTTACAATAACTATCATTCTTATAAAAAAAGTCCAAACATGAGGGTTCAACCTAGAATACTTTATACATACATACTCTCTCTTCTACCGTTCTACCACAACCACAACCAGTAATTATAAATAGTCATTTGTTCTGTTTTTACTTCGGACAGGTTATTTGTAGACGACATTTAATGCTTATTTCAATAGATAATGAATAACTTTCATTTCTACATTTTTCATAATCTTATAATCTAATCTGCAATCTATAGTAAATCTGTAATATTATTATGCATTTTACCCTACTATGTTCTACCCTCTCATATTTATGCACGTGTGCATTATTAGATTAGATTATTATGTTAATTTTATCTTCCAAAATGCATCCATCATTTTAATCAATAATATTATCTATCATGATTTGCAACCAACTTATGCACCATTATAAATATATACGCTTTGGGAAGCAGTCGGAGTCAAGTCTGAGAATTTTTATGTTGCATAAATGGACATTATGCGTAGAGTCGGAAGATATTTATGATGCTATTGTTCCGTGTTTATTATCTCATGGCAGTAAATAAATACTGGGATGTATTTTGTGTGTGAGGATGACATTCGGCTTCGCCTTCGACATAAGGGTGCGAAATCTGCAGAGAGAGTCGAAAAAGCACTTTACTGATCATTACGTCATTGTGACCGCCCTTTACTGATCTTGTGTATTGAACAAGACAATAGCTGGAAAACACGAGTGAATTTATTTACACAAATTATCACTTCCACTCTTGTCTGTTCTCCATTCTCTCCTCTACTCTGCTGAAAATCATGCTTATGTCAGCTTTCTTACAGAGATTCTCTTTTGGGTGCCGATCGTTATTGTACGCCATGACTAACATAACGAAATGACTAGAGCATTTTTAATAGTTATGGGAGGCAGTCGTGCTGTAATAATAGTAATGCTCTCGTTCATTATATTGTTACGTTTAGTAATAAAGAACGATTGTTATGTTTGATTCTTAACTCTTTTGACGCTTGCGGATACTTCTGTTTATTGTGCAAGCAATTGCTGTAGCAATTCGTCTAGGGAGTTCTCTTTTGAAGTGTGTAAGTAGTTTAAAATCATCATTGGCACCACCAACAAACTTTAGAATCAACCTTTACACAAAAACCTTGAACAGAAATTAAACCATCAGTTGCATTTTAATTCATTTCATGATATTATGCTCAGCACAGTTGTTGGCATTTCTCTGTGTACCTATTTCGTTTCTCTGCCTCTGATTGTAACTTTGTCTCTCATAATCAGCAACATCAATATTTGGAGTCATGAGTGCCAAAATATTAAACATAATTTTAAATCTCTACATTATGCGAGATTCATTGCTCCGATTGCTAGTTTTATGTTTGCCCAGCCAAATTCATGCCATGCTGCAGAGTCATCGTATTTCATACCGCACGGTGTTTTCGGCTTGAGATTTTTAACTCACGTCATCCATTACACTATCGCTTATTGTTTCGCTGGCATAGTCATATCATCGTTTTATCTCACAAAACACAGACACACTTGTTGTGTGTACCGTAGCGGATTACTATTTACTAACTGCTAAGTTTGATGAATGTGTCGTTTTGACTCGTTTCCATCAAGCGTTGCATGATGCGGCTTTATTCTTCTTTTTGCATGAACACAAATTTGTAGCTTTCTGCATGTTTGTAAGCAGTTTGTTTAAATTCCACTTCATTTAAAGAGCCAGAGGTGCGTCTTCCTCTTTGATTTAATAACTAGTTAGTTTACACCTTTTCCCGAACGGCAGCTTCAGTTCCACACGAGACTGTCTAAGAGGAGTGAGTGCATAATTTGCCTGGGGAATGCTCCAATCTACAAAACTAGTCATTCATTAAGTGAAGGATTTTTATTTGTGTAACAAACGAACGTAATAACTCAAAAAGTTATTATCTATTTCACAGAAATTATTCTTACCTGCCATTCGCCATCACTGCATCTACTAGGCACAATTTTTATTTTACTTATTAGTATACTTTTCCCATCTTTCCCTTGGTGGACACACTGATTCGTTTAATTTATCCAACATTTGCATAAAGATTGAGTTAGATAGGTTTTGGGTTTTTTTGCCCATTTTTAGATTGATGAGTCGAAAGACTTTTTAATAACCATGTAGGCATTGGCGTTCATATCGCAATTAATTTTTCTTTTTTATTGTTTTGGGTTGGGCACGTTGCTCAACCAACCGAAGAGTGCTGGTGGAGATTTAATTCTCAACGCCGCACACGTGCGTTACCGTTTGGTAAGTTTTTGCCAACCATGTCAGTGTTGATAGAGGAAATGCATTGGACACACATGGTTAGTATTCGATTGAGGCTCATTTGTATCAATCAATCAATTTCAAAAGTGAAGCCATAGCAGTTTTTAGCTACACATATCTGACGGAAGCCTGAGTTTATTTTTTTAAAGTTGGGTTTGAAAAAGTCGATTCGACTCCATGTGGGGAGGCATTAGACACCTATCTCGTTTCTGTACTCGACGAAACTGTCCGGTACATTCACGAACGGTTTATGTGCAAACCATATTAACAATGGTACAACAAGCTTTAAAATTAACAAAAATTCTAAAATTGAAACAAGAAAGAGTTAAGCATTGAAGCAAGAAGTGTTGACACTTCTGACTGGGAAATTAAGGGCAATTCCAAAATGGCTTGACAACAATTTCAAGCTTTTATTTCACTTTTCACTTTTAATTGGAAAAGGGAATAAAGATTTATGACGTTTCATTTGTCCGGTTTTGTCCTAAGTTGCTTTATAGCGTGTCTGTAAAAGTTGCTTTGTTTTTTGCATCTAATGAATTTTTAAGTGGCCATCATGAATTACTATAAATTTAAACATGAGTAATATTTTTTATTATGGGAGCATTTAATTGAGTTGTTTTTTAATTTTGCAGGTCATTTTTCATTTTTCAATATATTTAATAAGGTGGGAAAATGGTTCATAGAAGGATTTTCATTACTTTAGTCTTGTCTAGTCGCAGCAGCATGCTTAATCTTTAATATTTAGAACAATTTGAGCTCTTCATGAAAGGTAGTTGCTGTGATCAGGGGCGTGAAGATCAAAGTTACAGTAAATTATTTGTTTTGGTTAGGTGGTAGCTTTTAAAGTTGATTAAAAGAAGCAAATTAGTTAACCGATTCATGTAAATAGTTTGTGTCGTATTTTTATAGATGGGCGATTCAGCAGGAGGAAGTGGCGATGGAAAGCCTGCAACGCTTCGAGATCAGTTTACGGCATTCTCACGGTTTGGGAACAAAGAGGAAGATGGAAAGCACATCACTTTGTCAAATTGTGACAAGGTATGTAACTTTTTTACTTAATTCTAATACCAATTTTTCCACTAATATAACTTTAAAGAAATATAAAATCTTCTTCTATTGCCCCAATAAAGTGGATGAAACAAGCAAAAGTGATAGATGGGAAAAAGATAACTACAACGGACACGTCAATTTGCTTCAAGAAACTTTTCAAGTATGTCATGGATTGAAATTAAGATAATATAATTTTAGAAGAATAAATTAATAATTGTTTTCTTGATATTAAAGGACCGCAAAGAAGATAACCTTCGAGGACTTTAAAAAGTATGTGGAAGAGCTGGCGACTTCTAAGAAAATTGAATCACAAGAAGTACTCGATAAATTGACTAATTGTGGAGCACCAGGACTTTCTTCGGCGTCGGCTAAACATTTAAACAAAAATTCTAGTGTTGTAGAGCGACTCACCGATACATCTAAATACACTGGTCAGGGTGCAACTTTTTATTGAAAATAACAGTTTATTGATTGTCAGAATTTTTTAAGTTTAAAAATGTTTATTTGATTTTTAAGGATCCCATAAAGAAAGATTTGATTCCAGCGGTAAGGGGCGTGGCATAGAAGGAAGAAAGGAAGTGCAAGATGGGTCAGGATATGTTGCGGCATTCAAAGAGAAGCTGGACATTAAAGAGAAAGAAGAGGAAGCGAAAAAAGTGGAGTCTACTTCCGCTTCTCCCACTCCAGCGAAGTGAACAAATGTACCATCAAAAAACTCTGCTGATGTAATAATCTAAATAATAATTTCAAGCCTACACATTTAACTAGCTTAATTTAGGTTTATTTAGAAGCCCAAGTGGCTTATTGTTTTGATGAATGGCAGGTGATAAATGATTGAGGCATGTCTTATCGTGAATTATTCAGTAAAATGCTTTGTTGTAAATTTATTCGTTAATGTAGCGCTGCTGTTCTTCAGTTCTTCGAACTCATTATTCAAATTACACTACTGTAATGTGTAGGTAATGAAATAATAAGGGGACAACAACTTTGTCACTAAATTGAATAATGTTTACCATCCAGAAATACTTACCATATTTAACAATGAAACTAATTAAAAACTAATGCAACTTATTACTATTAATAATAAGATTTCTCATAACTCGTAAGAAACCGTTTTGTTGCTGCAGGGTTGCAGTGAGCCGTTACAATTTGATCGTGCAATTAATTTTGGAAGTGGGGATATTTGAAAAGTACATTTTACAGTTCCTGTAATTGTGCATAATATTCACGTGTGCTGTGTATAGACAAGACAGAATAAAATTTGTATGTAAATACTTTGCTAAACTATACTTAATGTTAGATTAAGTTTAGGGATACTTCTGATAGCTATTTAGCAAGTAGCTTTAGAATGGCTAATGTAAAATGCTATCACTAATCTACACAAGATTATCACGCCTTTAACACTGTAAAATGTAAGGTTTAAGTGTATATGTATCTGGTGATGGACTACAATCGATATTGTAAAAAAAGGAGTAAGGATTCATTACGGTAATGATTTTGTAAGTTTTGTAGCACATGACTTAAATAGCGCTTCTTCGATCGTTTTACAAGGTAAATGCAAGGAATGTTTGTTAATTAAAGGTATTCTCATCTTATGGCTGAGTTATAATTATGATTGACTTCAGTAAAATTAATTGGTTATTACTGAATCAATTTCATCATGATTGTAGGAATGAATTGAAATAGTGCCATTTCGATTGTAAATATTGCAAATCTTTCGGATTACGTTCTGCTGAGCATTGTTATAAGCCGACGCATAGTGAATTTAACAATGTTAGTGATACAATGAATTTATGATTACATAGGTACATACATTGCTATTTCTCGTTTGGAGTATCTGTGTTGTGAGTGTGTCAAATGAAAGTAATTCAACTGGAAAACCCCAATTTAGCCTAAAATACTGTACTAACTCTCGGTTTGAAATCTTAATATTACAGTAAGAAAAGAGAAACGCAGTCGATTTGCTACACGTGTTCTACAAATTCATTACTGAATTCGAAACTTCAGTTTTATATTGATTATTATGTGTATATCCGTGCCATATCCCATCAGTAAAACACAATCATTAAATATCGGAGTTTTCAAAAATGCAACATAATATTGCATTTAAAAATAGTAAAGTTTGTAGATGCTTACGAGAAAGTGCTAAACAGATATTCCTATTACAAATGTATGAACGAAGATAATTTTTACATTATTGTTCAATGTATTTACCTGAAATGTAACCATCTTCCGTTTCACTACCAATCTACGTTTCCTACTTTCACTAATCGTTTTAAATAAAATCATTGTAAGCTTTCTTCCGTTTATTAGTGTCAAGAATTAACCTACATTAAAATATTAATTTACAATTACAGCTTAATTCGATGGCATAAAAAAATACGAGTATGTGTAGTACCTACTACTGTAATATATTTTAAAAAACTTAAAAAAATATGCGAAAGTTATATCGCGGTTGGAATCACTAAAACCTATGCAAATCAATTATACAGTTGAAATGATATTAGATTAACGAAGCTTTCAAGAAGTTATGGATAAATCTGGGACTCTCTTCACGTAACCCAATTAAAAATAGTATGATTCAGTCTTGAGTTTCCCGATTTCTTTCAGCATGCTATTATTTCATTTTCGATAACCATTGAAATTGGTTTCGTATGTAGTAAAAATCCGGCTACTTTAACGATGAGAATGAGAGATTGTGAATGTGAATTGTTGAATGCGTACTTTAAAATCTGCAATAATTCTAAGAAATCTTGGTTCAAAAGTAGTTAATTGAAAATGCCCTGCATCGTGTAAATAAATTGCCAGCCTCAAATATAATAAAATCTTATCAGTTTCCGATTCGTATAAAAAATTAAACAATTCGGTAATTGAATTTATAATTTTCATTTCCTAATGAATTAAAACTATTATTCTTTGAGTTGCTCTTAATTGATTTGTATTGTAATTTTTTTATGCTAACTTGATTCTGATTTTGTCTGTGAGTCAAACACTAAATAAATAATATTCTTTAGATGTTCCAACAACTTCAATGTAAAATTCTGGATTTATTATGAAACGACTAAAATAACTTTTTGAATATAACTCAATACCACATTATTGTCACACACAATTCATTTTCATTTTTACAAATGATTATTAAACGCAGAAGAACTGGCTATTATGATTCTACAAAAACGTTTGCGCAAGCAGTGCGCTTCCCAAAGAGAGTGTGAAAATGTTGAACGTAAATATCACATAATTCACTGGGCTCAAATGTCGGGACGCCCCGAAGGCGAAGATTCCTTTCTTCGAAAAATTTGTAAACTGCGTAAAAAACAGATTTGTCTTCATGTTTCATTGCTGCATCTAAGAACTTTCTAGCGGATATTGAGTCGGTTCGTTCGCAACTTTGGACAAATCTTTAAGACAACAACCAAATTAATTAATTAATTACGTTAATTAGCGTAGAATGAATACGTATATAGATATGGTATTTCATTTTGATGTTCTTACCGTAAAGCAGGAATGATTTTTTGTTTGTTGATTAAAACTTCAACAATTAAATCATTAGCGTTTGACAGTCTTTTAAGCATATCAAGAGCGAGCTGGTACGCAGCAGGGTACTCCCCCTCCAAAGACAATAACAAACATGCCAAATGCTTCGAATCATTCACCACGTAGTTTTGTAAGAACTGATGCAACTGATAAAATGCTTTCTGTCGAACCATGGCGTGGATAACAAGTTCGTAAATGTAGTGCTGCACTGGAATTCTGTATTGGGTTAGAGACCGGATGTATTCAGTCAAGGCAAAAACAATATACCGATCAGTAACATTTTCACAGTTCGGGAAGTTTGAAAAAATGTGAGTGTAGAGATCTTGCTGATCGACGAGAATACTGCCTTTGGGAACCAACACGTCCGTCTTTCCACTTACCGGTAAAGACATCTGCAGTTTCCAAAATTAAAAATGGAGCATCAAGGTATATTTATGTCATTTACCATTTGACCATATATGCGTACATAAGATATATGATTAATACCTGATTTTGCATTTCGACATCCAGAAAGCTCTGATAATTTTCATTCAACTTATCAAAAATTCCACCAATTGAATGTTCGGTTGAAGTTGGGACAAGTATATCGTTTTGTAATAACTGGAGCAGCTGTCGCTTCCCTTGAGTTCTTTGCAATAAAAATTCTACAAGTCGTATTTTATCGGGCATTAAGTTTTGTATTGGTCCCAATTTCAGTTGCAGAAACCAGAGACAGCCCAATTTAGCATCAATTACAACGTTTGGAGGAAAAACCACCCAGTTGACAGAGTCTGGAATAAAAAATTTAAATCTACATTAAGTGCATGAGTGTAAATAAATTGATGAACTGCAAGAGTGTGTCTTACATAATTCACAGGGCACTTCCGAAGATTCCCCAACAGAAGTGGAAGCAGTAGGTAATTTTAATTTAAACTGCTTAATTGGCATTGGAACTACAACCGTTGTGTGGTACGTTGCGTATCCATCGTAAGCTCCACTCGAGTGTACATCAAACAACATCGACGCCTACAAGTATGAAAAGAGCGAATTAAATTCTCAAGATACGCTTATTAGGCCCTTAAAGTATACATCTCAAGCTAAAAAGTATTTACCTTCGATGCTTGGTGGTGGACAATAATCAAATTATCAATGACATTAATCGCAAAGCACCCACTAGTTTCCAGCTTCAATACGTGAGATTTCGCGCTCGCCTTTTCTCTACACACGAATTTAGCATTAGGACAGAATAATTGCCGATTTTTAAATATAGATAGTTCTGAAAATTCATACCTGTTTAAGGGGTAAACGTCGATTTCGGCACCGCTACAAGTCGAACTTTTTGGTTTATGTCTCAATACTAAAACCGCTGTCTGATTGTATAGAGAAACGATGGACATATCCCTTTCATTTAACCTTTCTCTGTTGTGGGGAGTGGATTGGTCAACTAAAGTGAAAATAAATATCAAAGCAATGATAGAATATTACTCATTAAACTCTATTAAATAGGATATTATTTGTGTTTCTTTCACTGGTAATCTTACTATCTAGCTTTTGGTACTTGTAAATATTCCCAGGCTTTAACTGAAAAGGCTGAATAACGCATCCTGGAGAAGAGACGACTAAAATATTATTTTCCACGGAATGTAAAAACCAATCAACGTACACCGACACTCCTTTCAAATACTTTAAGCTTCGTTTCTCCGGATATATCTACATAGACAAATTGAAAATTGACACTCCAATCGAAACAATACAGCCGTGTTATGATTTAATAAAAGTTAATAAAATAATAAGAGACCTGAAACAATTCAATTCCAACTTTTGTCACAAACAATATCTCATTTCCAGATATCCAAATAAAACCCAAGATGGTAGAATTTTTGCTCTTTGAAGTTTGGGAATATTCTTGAAGATTCTCCGTCCCAGAAAAGAAGTTCAAAAATTCCTGTTAAGAAGAAAAATCATGAAAGAAACATTCAAAAATCAATCAGCAGACTATTCAAAATCATTTCTCATTAACATTAACACAAAAGAACATACCACTGAATAAGGTGATCGTTGAACTGCAAGGATTTTTTGATCTGGCGAGAACTTGATGGATAATACAGGTCCCTTGTCTACCATACGAAAAGTGCAATTCAAACTTTCCCTTCGACCTTTAACGACCACTCCTGAAGCTCCGCCTGAACGGACAGTAAAAACCTAAGAAATCAGACCAATTTAAAATCAAAATTATATCTTCATTCCAGCCTTCATACTAGTAAATATGATGTGACTTGAGTTCAACAATATTCAATATTATTACGGTACTCGGTACTTTACCTGTTGGTTAGCTTCATCATAAAACACATTGGTGACCTTTGACACTGGTTCAAATCTGATGGGATCTGGACATAGATGAAGGTAGACATTGTCATCCTCATTAAATTCTGGAGTCGATCCTCCGGTCGAGGATCCTTGTACTGCTGTCATTGTTAATTTATTCTCCCCAAGAAGTATTTAGCTGGTCGGTCACAACTCACAACTCACAATCAACAAACACTATTTGAAAGAACTACTTAATTCACAATGTTTTCTACGTACAATTTTAAAGAAAATTCGGGTTTTGCGGGATATGATGCACTTGACAATGTTTCAGAAACAGTCACAAAAAAGCTAGAAGGGCGTTTTTTAATCTAAATCTTTGGAATTAAATTGTCGACAGAGAAGTGATTTTTATTAATACAGTCAAAACAAAAATAGAAAGTTCTGCTATAAAAAAATTATGTCAAACTGTACTACAACTGTCAAACTCCCATTACAGATAAACCTAACACTGTTGGAATTGGAACATCCACTTTTTGGAAGTTGGATTCATCATTCATCCTATCATCCTACTTTAGCACTGCTGTTTTCATCTCAGCTGGAACTTTTCTGGTGCTATGCTGCTGCTCGATGCTCGTATTCGTATTTCGATGACCGATGCGATGAGCTTGTTTGTTTGAGATTCTCTTGCGAATCTAAGAAAAGAAAGACCGTTCCTCCTTCTTTATAAATACACTGACACGTGCGGTAGGCTCCGGCTGGCCGGTTAGCGGTTCATTTGCATTTTGCTCACTTCAATTACCATAATTAAACCCTGCGAAGTGTGAATTTACTGTTTTTATATGGACATACAATGTTCGTTTTATGAATCCATTCCATTCGCATTCCAGGAACGGGTGATATTTTTATCTTGATGACTGGATTTACTGGATTTGCTTTTTTAGTCGTTTAAACTGTTTTAATTATTGAAAATCAATTACAATTTCCAAACTGATTAGATTATAGACTAAATTAAACCGTGAAAAAGAGTTGTTCCTGTCCCTATTCCTTATTCAATATTTATACTATTTGTTTTTTTTCGAATTGTCGTTGTGTTATTTTTTTCCAGTTTGAAAGTATTTTAAAGCGTGAAGAAGGGATTTGAAAGTTTATTTTAAGATACGGAGAGGTTAGGTATTTTCTCTTAAATTACATAATATATAAAAAGAATGGAGGTCAACCTCTCGAATTATTTACAAGTTCTTCCCGAAGTTTGCCGGAAGTTGGAGACAGCAGCATTCGTCTGTTTTGATGCTGAATACAGCGGCTTAAAAGGATCGGAAGGATTTGCATCTTCGTAAGCTAAGCTGACTAATTTTTTTTAACTAGCTACAAATAATTAATTTAGCGATTCTTTGCTTCTGTTCTGCAAATTGCATCGTATAATATCAAACTAAAGTTTCATTTGCTTTTCTCTCTTTAGGTTATTTGATAACATTGAAGAACGTTATGAAAAACTGAGAAACGTGGTGATTAATAATTCTGCACCTCAGGTAATTGAGTTTTCCCCGGCTAAGATGAAGAAAATGTGTCAGACTTGCGGTAATTATATTAATATTTCACAGTTTGGTCTAGCCATCTTCCAAAGAAATCCAACAGAAGGAGAAGAAACGCCGCAATTATACTCGGTGGATGCATACTATTTCTACCTTTCTGAGCCATGTTTTCTTGACTTTAACATGATGAAGACCAAGGCATCGGTTGAAATTGACTGTTGTCAATTTCTTAATAGTATTAAATTTGATTTTGAGCAGGTGGGTAGTTGAAAACCATCGAAATCACAGAAATATAGACAATTTTAAGGCAGATACTATACCAGATTGATTTTTTCAGTGGATTGCAAATGCGGCCCCATATCTAAACAAAACTCGACTGAAGGAGTTGGAAGAATACCTGGAAAAAAATCCAGATTTAATCTTGCAATGTCAGCTAAACGACCGACCCTTGCCCAAAGTACGTAACGTCTACTCTACTGCCAACTAGAAATTATCATTTTGAAACTTATTTTGAATAAAAAAATCATCGTTTAGGCATTTTTCCCGGAAGATTCAGAAGAAGGAGCCACGGAACTCACAAAAGATGTCAAAGAAGAAGTGATAAGAAAATTACGAGGATTCTCTGTCGTTGTTGATGTGATTTCGGAAAAGAAAATTCCTCTAGTTGGACATAATATGGTTCTTGATTTGATGTATTTTTTCAATCAATTTTGCGAAGATTTGCCCGGTACGATTTATGTTTTATTGATTATTAATAATTCGCAGAATACTTAATTTTTTTTCACTGTTTATTTTTCATTACAGAAAAATACGATGATTTCAAAACAAGGGTTACAAGCATTCTTCCGGCGATATATGATACAAAATACATGACTATTCGATGTAGAAAACTGCTTGATCATCCGAGCAATCCTCAACATTCCATTGACGATAAGGCCCTGTTAAATTGCAGTGGGTTATATGTTATTTACAAAACATCATCTACAGTTACTGATAAATTCTCCCCATCAGTTTTATTGGGCGATACATGCAAATATTTCGAAAAGGGTATGCCTTTTTAAGATTGGATAACTTGAAGTAATATAGTATCAGTTTGACTTTTATTTGGTCTAAGGTTTTGTACTTTTTTATCCTTTGTAGATCTGAAATTGGGAAGGAAAGATGATTTAGAGGAATTGGAAGTTTCAACACTGTGCCACCAACCGTCGTTTGATGCTTGTGTGACGGGGATTGTTTTTCTTAATTTAGCCCACATTGCATGCCGAATTTCTAGGAAGTACGTCTTCTCACGGTCACAAAGTTTCATAATTTCTTATATGTATATAACAAATAATTGTCCAATCTAAATGTGTCCTGCTTTGTTTTGTCTGAAGTTTGTTATCGAGAAAAGTTGCTCCAAGTTTAGAGGAAGTCTTTGCTGAAATTCGTCATTTTCAAGACCAACTATTTGTTGCAAGAGCCACTATTATGACTATGGTACAAATAAATGTTAAATGTTAAAACCTGTTATGACTGACCCTAAATATTTTACGACTCCTAAAATGAAGGCGACATTTTGATTTATTTAAGGTTCTCAAGGGGTTCGATCCTAGGCCAAACCGTACTTGGGTGAGAGTAAGTTCACCGACTGGAGCAACCATTACTGAACGTCAAGTAAGATAACATAAAATATTTAGTGAAAATCTCAGAAGGAAATGTATACATAATAAGATTGACTTTCACCAGATTATGGAGCTGGTGAAGTCTAACCCAGAAATCGAAAGGCAGATGGCAGGAATAGACATTATAGAAACGGGAGAATCAGTTATCATACTGGCTGTGGCCAGACAGCAGAGGTAATTCTGTCACGATCACGATACAATCATTTAATTTCGGCGGTCCAATTTTTAGTTTAGTTATATAATTTATAATATATATATTTCAGTGCTAAAGAAATAGCCATAATGCTGCAGAAGAAGGGATTTGACGCTTGCAAGATATTAATTCCTTGGGACAAAAAGAGGTTTGATAAGGTATCTTTATCTAAAATAGATAACGTGTATGATACTCGGCGGAACAAATACTTCGCTTAAATCAATTTTGAACATTTTTTTGTTAATGCATGGAGAGTTGTAAATTACACTGTTTTTTGTATCACGTGTAAAAATAAGCTTCTATGTTAATCTGTTTTGGTAATAATTAATAAATAATGTAGCAGTTACCAAACTTAAGAATCACTACAATCAAGTTGACCGGATTCAATGAGATTATTTCTTCTACAATTCTTTTACTGCTTATACTACCTATACTAGGTATAAGGTATGCGCACAGGGATGGGAAAGACCTGGAGAAAGTTATGTATGTGCAGTGAACTTTAATAATTGCTGCTGTGTTAAATGTAATGGAGTTTACTCTACACACGCTTTTATATTAAATCCAAAAATTTATTAAGTCATTTTGAGTGCTGTCCTTGTCATTGTTTTTTTAAACATATATTTGATAAATTAAACATTTACGTCATTCACATAATGATACAATATTTTTTACAGAGTCATGACTTGCTGGCTTTTGCACAAGTGATAAAATATGTAGCCTTATTTATATTAATTACCTAAATATAGGTACCAAGTACCAACTGATACATACCTCCTTTGGCCTATTTAAAAATCAAATCAGTCTCAAACAACTTTAGGCTCTATTTATAGGTTCAACGCACAAATGAAAGCCCAAAAGATACCTTTAAGTGAAAAAAAATTAGAAGAAAGATTATACTTTATAGGCTCTTCTACAGAAGTTGAGATGAGAAAACGCCAAAAAGTTACACAATGACAATACTTTTAAATAATTTAGAAGCTCCAAAGATTTACTGTAATTCTTTGCCTTAACAAAATGTACCTATGATAAGTGCTGATACGACGCTTCATTTCACTACTTTCCTCTTGTGCATTACAAACGTTAATATGTACAATTTTAATTTTAAAACTCAAGCTTTTGGCTTATCTTTGCTTGTTGACTTCTTTTTTATAACATGTATAGTCACTTTTGTTGGCGTTTCTAGTTTTCCAGAAGATGAAACATCAATTTTATCAGATCTCTTATTGATTTTAAAGGTTCTAAATTTAGAAGCTAATGCTAGCGCTGATCTGTAATATCGTCCTTGCGGTTGACCTGGGTTCTGGCCCGGTGGCCCGTATTTTGGTCTGGCACTTATAGGCCCACCTATGACAATCACCAAATTATGTGAGTGATACTTCTAATTAATTTGGTGTTTTTTAATGTTATAAGAGGCTCATACCAAAGCTACCACTTCCTCCTCCACCAGGACTGGAATATGATGAGCCTCCTGCTCCTCCTAAAAAGAGAAAGTATACATTGGCAAAGATTAAATCTCAAGAAAGCAAAACCAAATAAAAAGCATTTCATTACCTCCTGGACGCCCTGAGTAGCCTGCTGATCCTCCTCCTCCTTTTAATACGGGAAGAATAATTATCTTTCGGATCTGAGTTTATGAATTTCAATTTAATATGTACCTGGTAAGTAACTCGATCCTCCTCCAGGGGCTCCGTACCCACTTCCTGGTGACTGCGAGAAGCCGCGCGATCTGCCATTACCCCCAAATCCTCTATTCCCTCCACCTGAAGCTCCTCCCGCTCCATTACTTCCACCGTTGTAACCGCCAGGGGAGCCTGCATTAAATTGTCCTGCTGCTCCACTGTAACCACCGCTCGATGCTGTACCGAAACTTCCTCCAGATATTGAACCTGACCCCCCGTTAGCTGCTCCACCTAATTTGTTCGAGAATATTTATCATATGCATTGGGTGACGTTACGTTTTCGATTGCTTCAATTTTAGGTTTTTTACCTGGTAGGTAACTCGACCCTCCTCCAGGAGCTCCATACCCACTTCCTGGGGACTGCGGGGAACCCTGTGATCTGCCATTACTTCCAAACCCGCCAGAATATCCACCGATACCTCCGTTAGTCACTCCTCCCGCACCCCGACCTAGTAATAAATGTAGAAAATAAGTACAAGCCTACAACCAAATGCTATAAAGTATAGTCGTACCTGGTCCCGCTGCAGTATAGCTACCGCCGCTGCCGCTATAACCACCACCCAATGCATTATTGCCTGGTCCTGCTGCGCCGCCTAATATATTTGAAAATAATATAATATAATATACTTGATCAGGTAAATTACCTAAGGTATGATATTGTACTAAGATTTACACAATTGCAAGCTCAAGCTTACCCGCAGAATTAGCGCCTCCAGGTAATCCATATTGAGAATTTCCCCCACCTGCTCCTGCGCCACCAAGTGAACTTCCGGGTATTCCATAGTTGCTGCTGGGATTTTGCTGACCAGCCCCACCTCCAAAGGAGCTGCCGGGTGCACCATAGCCCCCACCAGCTCGGTTTGCAGTGCCAGAATTACTTCCACCCCCTGGAGCACCGTAACCATTTGCAATTTGATTTCCAGTAAAGTGGCTTCCACCTCCTCGGTTAGAACCCCCAATACCCCCTGCACTTCCGAATGAGCTACCGCTGATTCCTCCATTGGTATATCCTCCACCCGAGCTTCCACTGCCACCACTTCCAAACGACCCACCTGGCACTCCATAACCAGAATTAGGTCTTTGACTTGACCCACCTCCTCCAAACGAACTCCCTCCGCCAAAAGAACCTGCCGATGGTACTCCATAAGAATTGGATGATCCCGCAGAATTTCCTGGCGTACCATAAGAGTTCGAAGGTCCTCCTGAACCACCACCGGGGGCAAAAGAACTTGATTGTCCCGCAGAATTTCCAGGAGTACCGTAGGAACTTGAAGGCCCTCCTGCGCCACCACCTGGGGCATAAGAATTTGAAGGACCTGCAGAATTTCCAGGAGTACCATAGGAGCTCGAAGGCCCTCCGGCACCACCTGGAGCATAAGAAGTTGACTGTCCTCCTGGGCTTCCATAGGAAGTTGTCGGACCGCCACCTGGGGAATAAGAACTTGAAGGTCCCGCAGAACTTCCTGGAGTACCATACGAATTTGAAGGACCACCTGCAGCACCACCTGGGAGATAAGAACTTGAAGGTCCAGCAGAGTTTCCGGGAGTACCATAGGAATTCGACGGCCCTCCTGCGGCACCACCTTGGGCATACGAACTCGACTGTCCTGCAGAATTTCCAGGAGTACCGTAGGAACTTGAAGGACCTCCTGCACCCCCACCTGGGAGATAAGAACTTGAAGGTCCCGCAGCATTTCCAGGAGTACCATATGAATTCGACAGCCCACCAGCGCCACCACCTGGTGAATAAGAACTTGTAGGACCTGCAGAACTTCCTGGAGTGCCATAGGAATTCGAAGGCCCTCCTGAGCCGCCACCTGGGACATACGAACTTGAAGGTCCCGCAGCATTTCCAGGAGTACCATAAGAATTGGAAGGCCCTCCTGCGCCACCTGGGGCATAAGAACTTGACTGTCCTCCTGGGCTTCCATAAGACGCTGTTGGACCACCAGCACCGCCACCTGGGAGATAAGAATTTGACGGCCCAGCAGAATTTCCAGGCGTGCCATAAGAATTCGAAGGTCCTCCTGCGCCTGCGCCACCACCCGGCGCGTAAGAGCTAGACGGTCCAGCAGAATTTCCGGGACTGCCATAGGAATTCGAAGGGCGTCCTGCGCCACCACCTGAGGAATATGAACTTGAAGGTCCAGCAGAATTTCCGGGAGTACCGTAGGAACTCGAAGGTCCTCCTGCGGCACCACCTGGTGAATAAGAACTTGAAGGTCCGGCAGAACTTCCTGGAGTGCCATACGAATTCGAAGGCCCTCCTGCAGCACCACCTGGGAGATAAGAACTTGAAGGTCCAGCAGAGTTTCCGGGAGTACCATAGGAATTTGAAGGTCCTCCTGAGCCGCCACCTGGGGCATAAGAACTTGAAGCTCCTGCAGAATTTCCAGGAGTACCGTAGGAATTTGACGGTCGTCCTGATCCACCCCCTGGGAGATAAGAACTTGAAGGTCCAGCGGAATTTCCTGGAGTACCATACGCATTTGAAGGACCACCTGCAGCACCACCTTGGGCATACGAACTCGACTGTCCTGCAGAATTTCCAGGAGTACCGTACGAATTCGAAGGTCGTCCTGCACCACCACCTGGAGCATAAGAATTTGACTGTCCTCCTGGGCTTCCATAAGACGTTGTTGGACCACCAGCACCGCCACCTGGGAGATAAGAATTTGACGGTCCGGCAGAATTTCCGGGCGTGCCATAGGAATTCGAAGGTCCTCCTGCGCCTGCGCCACCACCTGGCGCGTAAGAGCTAGACGGTCCAGCAGAATTTCCTGGAGTGCCATAGGAATTTGAAGGGCGTCCTGCGCCACCACCTGGCGCAAAAGAATTTGAAGCTCCCGCAGAGTTTCCTGGACCTCCATAACCTCCTGCGGCGTAAGAATTTGAAGGGGCGCCACCATTGCTTTGGCCTGCCCCGTTGTATCCACCACCGCCAAATCCACCTGGTGCTCCTGGTTTTAAAATTTATATTTGTTGAATTCAATATTTAACTTTAATAATTCAGGTGCCCTTCAGTTACAGATACGTATGCATAATTCTGAAGCTATTATATAAGAAGACACTTCCTTGATTCGCGTTCTCGTTATTAACGGTTTCAATATAGTTTGTTATATCACCTATGTAGCTGAAGGGTTCCTCAACAAAGAATATACATTTTTTCCTATTTCTGCCTATGCCTATATGATGACTTACCGGATGTTGCCCCTCCTCCGTTACCACCATTTGCTCCGGAGCCTAAATTTCCTCCTTGGCCGGCGCCAGTGTATCCACCGCCGCCAATCGCACCCGACGTTCCTGGTTTTGTAATTTAGATTTAGATTTTCTTGCTGGTCGTATGAAGAGCAAACAGGTCTTTATAACTGTACGAAGAAGTATAATGTAAAAAATTACCTTGTGGACTATAACCATTGGCAAATGATCCGCCACTACTTCCTCCAACCCCGCTACCAAAGCTTGGACCGGAATTTGCTGAAGCTCCTCCATTTGGCGGAATGTATCCTCCTTTAAAATAGAACAGTGTTTAGCTTCCTTTTCAAAATGTCAATTGCTTAAATGTTAACAATAATCACAGATCATGTACCATTATTAGCGCCATAAGAACTTGGAATTGGGGATCTGTTCGGGTATCCTAAAAACAACAGAATGGTATGATAATTTTTATTATCAGTGTTTCCAATACATTAACACACATTGTTTTATGAAGTTACCTGACGTTACTGGTGGCTCGGAAGATACGCAAGAACTGCACAGCAGCCAGGCTACTGAAATCTTAAACAGGAATAAAATAGATTCATAGCAGTGATTAAATCGTGATGTGATACTTAGAAGGTTTGGTTTAAGACATTGTTTAAAGTTGATTCGCTTGAATACTATATAATAAATTTATTCCAAATTTTTACTCCAAATAATTTACTATCTGAAACTCTTCTATTGCCCCAAACATGAATATATTATCCAGTGAAAGTAATTCTGGTATATTATGTGCCTCCAATGCCTCCAATAGAATCATTTTTGCAACATCTCAGAATATTAATTTTCTAAGTATTCATGGCCATTCTTATGAATTGTAGAGGCAACTTTGGCCTTTTTCGCCTATATCTTTCATAGCTAGTTAATCACGTCAAGTTGACCTAAGCTTGGTATTTAAGGGGTAATGGATAAAATTAAACAATCATACGCTGGAGCATTTCAAGAATTTAAATATCACACCATCTTTGATTTGTGCAAGAACAAGAATAGTTTCAAGTTTGGAATGGTATATAACGATTGGTAAATCATTTAATCCGTTATACAATTTTGAATGTAAAATATTATATATGATAAGTGAGTTGTAGTGAGTAAAATTGAAATTTGACTGCAACCCTAGAATTATGGCACTTTGAATTATGGAAGCACTTTCAAAATTCCGCACATCCTATTTTTAAGTAAATTATGTGATGGTAGCTTGTCGGTCTATCTCTCCAGCCCGAATAACAAACTCAAGTAACTTTCTGTCTCGAATTCAGATTTGATTTTATGAATAAATGCACGAACATTCGAAAGAACTCGATAGCAGTAACTGCAAAAATCCATCTTCAGTTCTTTGTCACAATTTTACGTAAAATTACAATTGCCATATTCACGTAGACACACTCAACTTTTGTTTGTTTTCTTGCGCAAAAAATAAATGTCGCAGCTTACCAATGCACGCATATTTTCGCAGTATCCTTTTCGCGAATAAATCCTAAATACTGGTATGAATGACAGTGGAAGGTACAAAACCTTTAAACGAAAATTAAAGTGACGCTAGTTCGATTGATTCTGTAATTCCATTTGGGACAACACTTTTCAGGCACCAACACTTATTAAACACTGTCTCTGGAAAAGTTTTTATACAAATCCAACAAGTCATTCATGAACCAAGACACTTGTCCATAAAGGACTCATTCGCATCAAAATAACACACAACACATAACAGTTCAGAATCCATATCTACTCACTTGGTCGACACAAAGTAGATAAAAATACGCCTTTGTCGGATCATTTGCATACTATAAAATGATTCGCAAATTTAGTTTCTACTTTATTATTTATTTGTGCCGCAGCCACACTTTTCACTGTCACTGTCCAACTTGAGTTCAGAACGTGGACTGATCGCACTGCAAATTCCTCGCAAACTTTATATAGCTTAACTGCATACAATTTAAATTTATAATTTTTGCAGTGGATTTTACTGCAGATGGATTTTACTCGATGCTAGAATTGGAGGTACTGATGAAGTGAGCAGGGTCGCCCTTTGTGTACTTCACATAATATAAATTGCATTACTACAAATCATACCTCAAATATCTCTCGGTGCAATGTTTTATTCACTCGATGCACAAAGACAAAACCTAGTGAACAATTTGCGTGCATTTTTAATTGAATTTGTCATCAGAAGCAGACTTCATCAAGTTAACTTGCCTCACTTTTTATAAGCTCAAGACTCATCACCCAAACAGTAGAAAGCAAAAGTGTACCAGAGGCAAGTTACTCTGCTGAAACGATATTCATCAGTAATTTCCCACCATAATGTATGTATGTATTATATTACATTATTAGTGTTATTTAACATAAAAAACTGCGTAACACATCAGGTAAAAGAATACAGTTAGAACACGTTCATTATTCATTATTATTTTTATTGCGAGTACAACTGACGACGTTGTTATTATTAGCGGACTTTGAATGGGCAATACAGTGATTGTAAATACAAGATTTTAGATAACATGGACATGCTAATGGATAAGAAAGAGAGGACATTTTTTTGCAGAAAAAAACCAATGCTACTTTTTTTGTCCCTTTTGGTGATTTTTTATTCGTTTATTGAGTGAATCAGTATCCCTCCTAATAATACTTTTAAGACGCCGCAACTCTGAAAATACATTACATATTACTGCGATGACAATTTGTTGTACGAACAGTAATTAGCGTCACATTTTTTTCTTCGAAATTCAAAGCAATGTTCTCTCCCCCTGTACTAGTTTCCATTAATTTAAAGTGGCTGACCTGTTGGAAAAAGTAGCTGCATAAAAAACACGAGCAATTATAATGCACGATTATGATGCAAATCAGTAATTTGTCAGTAATTTGCCGACTTGTCCACTTATCGCGCTACCCTTTGGGCACACGTTATCATACGGACACAATAATTCAATTGGTCACTGAGAGAGTAAGATAACCTGATAGCAGTTAAGTTAACGTTTGACAAGCTGATACCGTTTTCGACTAGTTGCAATAATCGTTACTTTAAATTCCCTTGTTAAAAGGTAGAAAACGGTTAATAAAATAATGCATTTTAATTAACGCAAAACGGTTGCATGTAGCATTGCTGATTTGTAGTTTCTTGCTAACAGCTTTTTCGAAGAACGTAATTTTAAGAAAAAGGAAATTGTTTCGCGTGCAATTACTATCATTTTCTATGTTGCAATTTGCAATAAATTGTTTACACAACTTAATTGTTGTGTTTATGTATTCGAAGGGTTTAATACCAAAGTTGCAGATGACACACTTGGAATATTCATTTCGTGAAGATGATTCGTGATCCAATTTTTCACAACCCCCGGCCGTGGCCATAACTCAGCGGACACCATGATGATTTATTTATGTTATTTATGTACGAAGTGATGTGATGCAATCAGTACGAATACAAATTAAAATGATCTACGTGGTTTACCATTTCAAACCATTTCAAAAATTTCAACCAGTAAATAAAACCGACAATCAAAACGTCTCTTACAAAACATTTTACTATATCATACTATACATAAAAGAATTACACAAAACCGCATCTGAACATTTATCGGTTTGACAATTTTTCTTCTTCTATTTTCCAATGATTAAATTAAATTAAAGCATTGCGCAGCTTTATGCATGTTTGTGATTGTAGTAATAGATTAGGACCATTATGACGGTAATTTTTCAACGTTTTAGTAAAATCGGTAAGCTTTTATTGCCGTGTTCCTCAAACAATAAGAATTTTGCGATGATGACCACAATTGAATCTTAGCTTTCGTTTTATATACAGCATAATATTATTATTTAGTAATTACAATTGAGATACGACATAAGACGAAAGGAATTCAGCCTTTTTTTTATCGTAAATTTTTATAGATTTAGCTTGTTAGCTTTTCTATTGTATAGTGCTGCATATTCTATTCATTTCCTGCGGAATAAAAATCACGACAGAATATAACAATTTAACAATAAGAAGGTGCTAATTCTTGTTACACGTTATGTGTTTATTCTGTAATATCAGATGAAGATGACGAATTATCTGCTTATCTTGATCTTAATTTCTTTAGAATTACAAAATGAACCCGGCTGATTTAGCAAGCCATGAAGACATTATCAATCAGTATGACTTGTGCTCTCTTTGTTTCGTTAGATTTTGTAAAGTGATAAAAAACCTCCGATATGTCGAGATAAAAGTTTGGTAGATTTTCATTTTAAAAATTACTCGTTCATGTAATAATTGGAAGAACTTGCTAAAACTTCGGTTAAAATCACAATAAATTAGAATTATTTTCTTTGTAATGAATGGTCATTTTTTTGTCTATCATTCATTTTCAAATGCATTCACTTCAACAAAATATGCCAATTTTTCTGCAGATAGAAACAGAACATTTAAAGACAATTTATTTATTGTATTAAGAAAATTAAAAAATAACTATAAAAACACGAATTATATTTTACTTTATCATGTCTTTCACATGTTTTTGGCTTGTATTTAATTGTAATATCAGGTAAGCATAATCTTGTTTCATCTCCATCTAGCTGTTACTATTACAAAATAAAAAAGCAAAATGCAGCGGTCACTGCAAGTATTGCAATTTGTAATGACTGACATAGGCAACAAATTTGTTAAAGGACTGTGTATTTATGGTGTGGTGAATGACCGATACTTAAAATAATTCCATGAGAGTTCGATTGAAACACGAACCTTGGCAAAGAGCGTGGAATCTGAATACAATAAATGCATAAAATGCATCAACGATTGCCAAACAATTATAATTGTAACAGTAACAATTGAATTTGATTTGTCTGAACCGACAAAAACATAAATAATGCATAAACATTCACTTTGATATCATTCTTGCAATTCGAATCATATAGGTAGTTCCATTTTTATTTCCACGAATAGATCGCTAAAAGTAGTAAATGTGACCAAAATGATTATTGTATTAATTATAACTTTACGTACTAAATAAGCACAAATAATACATATTCAATCAAAGAAGTGCATAGGTATTTAAATTTAACTATTGTGGTCTGTTTTAAAAGCATTCACACGCACAAGTCACGTTTGAAAGGTAGACTCGCAAATGATGTGAGAATCAAGTAATCAAAAATTAATTACGTAGTGTAATAATCAGTGTCCACCTGCAGTGCAAGTGCAGGCAAAGACAAACAAAGGTATAGTTTCAGATGTAGGTACACTGAAATTATCACTAGCTTTAAGGCACATGTCAAAGTAACATCCATCATCCACCATCTAATTCAACTAAAATTATCAGGCAAAAATTACACTAATAAAATTTGATTTCCATTACCAGAGATTAACTCTGTTATTAACTGCCATCTCTCGAAGTATGATTAAAAATGGGGCAATGTTTAAGTAGGATTAAAAATGTAAATTTCCTTCCCAATTACAATTAAAAAAATAAATCAAGTCCAATTGCAACTGCTGTAGTTTTCTAAGCATCAAATTATTGTAATTATTAACTTTGAATTAAAAACGATATTGCATAATAATGACATTATATGCATCGTCTTTATTGAACATTGTCTTTACTTCCTTATAATCTTTACCTTGTTAAAACGTCATCAGAAAATATAATGTCTGATATGAAGTGTTCAGTAGAATCATTATATAATAATAACGAGTTGCAAATATAAAAGAATATAAATGTTTTCACGTAACTGAGCCACCTCTATAACACCGTATTAACCATAATTCTATTACTTAGGTTTATTGCCATTACACTACTTGCACATCTGGTGCTTATTTTGACTGCATTAAAAATCCAATGCAGTTGATTAGTAGTTGAAAGACATAGTTATGTCATAGTCATAAGTAAGGCTGAAGCACAGGAAAAGTGAAATTTGCTGTAAATATAGCGCTATAAATTGACTAATAAATGCTCATCAAGTGTGTCCCAGCACGAGGTACTTTTTTCAATAATATGGAAAAAGGAAGAGGAACAAGAGGGTGAGCGAGAATTAATGTGTGTATTTATAGCAAGAAAGAGTAATACTGAAACGTCTTTGATGACGAACGGAGATTATTTTAAATATGCAAGCTTCACATATTTAGCTAAAAGAGCTGAACGGAAGTAAATATAAAGACTCCATTTTACAGTGGCTGATGGTGCGATGTCATAATGCGCAGTGTGCCGTACGAAACAAGAGATGAGACAGCGACTCCGAGCGATGAGTATCTGCGAGGCGAGGTTTTAGATAGTCGGTGGGAACTAGGCTGCGTTGTCAACAGGAAGGTGGTAAATGAAGTTTGGGAATGCAGGCAGCAGCGCAGCGTTTTATTCTGCAGTTTTATATTGTTTCTGGCGCTTTTGTGCTTAAAACAATGCTGCGTCTGCTATTTTATTGAAAGGAAGAGTTTGCAAAGACATCCCATTATCCATTTGTCTTTCTTTATTGCTGTTACCCTTTGTTTACGCAGTAAACCTAAAGACGTGCCTTTGTATCAGTGGTAAACGTCATGTTAGGGATTCGGCTTCTGCTAGCGACAAAGTGGACAGAGAAGTGGCAAATTGTTAGGGGGAAGAGTCTGAGTCCTGTCTGAATTCAGTATCAATTGAAAAATCATTTCCGATATAAAATGTAATAACATTTAATATTATAATGATGATGATGATTGGCATAAATAATCGTTGTAAGTTCTATATAGCTTTGCGTGCTGCGATTCAAACTCATTTTGTCTGTTAGTATTCTCCAAAAGAAAAGTTGCATTAAGTAAAGTTTTAAGTGGTAGCATATATTATTTGAAGGAAATACTGCTGCAGTAAAACTTTGCTAAGATTCTGCACAATGACGCTAAGGAATATTAATTACTTATAATCGGAATTTCCGTTGTGCCATCAGCATTTGTAGATATCGGCTATTGTGCAATAATTAGAGTATTATGATAAATATTTTTCCATTTTGCTCATGGTTTGGGCAGCAAACGCGAATTTTAGAGTGCCTATGGGTTGCGGGAATCTTCTCGCTAGCAATTCAATTGCAATTGAACTTTTTCAGTATAATTCCAATTCTTGAAACTTTCAAATAAATCAGTTGATTCGTTCCATTCTTTTACTTTTGAAAATGTTCAAAACCTGAGAGAATGATAGAAATGGAAAGTGGCAAACAACTGGGCCTCTCATTAGTGATTGTTGATATTTATGTATTTATTCAAGTTGTAAACAACTAAATGTGTGAGAATCAATCAAAATGTAATAACTGAAAGCGAGGGGCAATAACCAACATGTGAACTATTTATTTTTAACAAATCTTCTTCGTTTGCTTTGAAAGCATTATTTTTTTAAATTATAAGCTCTATACTATTAAACATTATTCGAAATAAACAAGAAAAAAGCGAATTATGCGGTTTTATTATTAAGTGTTGTATCGGCAAATCCACTGAGCACAAGTTTCCACCCCTTATTATAAAATATGGAGATAAAAGCTATAAATATTGTTGAAGCTTTTGCGAAATAGTAATTCATCGTGATGACTTATGATGCGACGCTGATTTAACCTGAAGATATCGTAGGCCAATCAAGTACATCAGGCAACCGATGTTCGTACAGCGTCCACCCATCGGCAAGATAAGAAAAGAACGAGCTCATCATCACCGCTTCTTGATAGTATTAAATACTCGAGATGGATTCGATTGATTATAAAAGAAACAATTTTTTCTGTGTAGAACTGCTTTAGCGGTATAATGATGCAATGTTCTTTCTGCAAAGATTAAGCATGTACTTACAAAAAACTCTTTTTAACATAATTTTTAAAAAGTGTTATCGAATAACATTTTGTTTTACACTTTATAAAAGTGATAAATCTGATGAGTGATGCAACAAAACAGAACCAAGAATGAAATTGAAATTATGTGTGAGCTACTTCGACGGGGGGTGACAGGGTATCACTGCCTTCTCCATTAAACTTCATGTGAAAACATTAAACGCTGCGAAAACCGTTTGAATCGCAGAAGAAAACATGAGATCCTTTTGTTTGGTCAGGTCAAGCCAACTGATGATACAAGCCAATAATGATGTATGAGGTACATCTCTGGCACGGTCCGTCGAAACAATGTATCTTTCACTGACTCGAAAAGTCGCAGGGTACGTATAAGCAAGTGACATAATAACATGCAAAGTTATTAAACAGTGTGTCACGCATTCTTAAAAGCCTTTGCAAATACTGAGGATCGATTACATAGTATACATTAGCACATTATTATTAACATTTTACACATTGGTATAATGAATGTAGATTGAATTCAGGTAAAAATTGGATATTTTTGCAAGAAAGTAATACCTATGCAATTATAAGAGTGCACGAATTATGTACGTGGGAGATTATTCCGATACCTACAGTGGTGTCTGAAGTTGGTAATTCAAATTACAAATGCATAAGCATGCTTTCATAATTTCAAACTTTTGAAATATATAGTAAATCGTATTAAAATTTCATACTGAACGAGTTAAATAAATTAACGTTTATTTGTATGCATCTGGTTTAATGCCAGCCAGGCACAACTGAATTATAATTCGTTCATTCATTCGGTCAACCTTCTGATTTATGCTGATTTAGTTCACATCATTAATCTGTTACAGATAAATATTAAGCGTGGAATATTAGCCTGAAACCAAATCAGAATTCGATTAAATCAAATTTATGAAAATTGCGGAGTTAGACAGTAGACAATGAAAAACTGTCACCCGCAGTATTTTACCCTTCCATTATAGCGACAACGCAAAGTCGTTAAAATTCAGTAGACTGTCAAACCGATGCCAGAGAAGACGGGGAGTTTTAGCGCTTACGCACAGTAAATATGGGAGCACATGCCCACTGATAATAATATTGAAATAAATTCTCTTTCACTCGTTCAAAATACAGTGAACAATAAATTTTTCAGCTATAAAGATAAGAAAATAACAAGCCATTTTAATGACATAAATGCACACTGTGTGCCAAACAAGCCAAATTAGGTATTCAGCCTTCCATGCATTGTTATGTGACATGTCAAATGTGAAACAAAATGGACAATAAACAAAGAGTTATTAGCGATGCTACCATTGTTTTGTGATGAGAATTAATGCGTATGGGTGGCATATAAAATCGGAGATCTTGAGTCGATTTCAGTTGAAGTCATTCCTTCCAAACCCCACGTCCATCCATTGCTGCATGTAATGTGGTTTGAATATTGTAGCCTTCGTCGTAACAAAAAATAATAAAGAAATACATGAGAATAGCTTCAACATTTTTATTATCTAAATAAACTTTTTTTTATAAAAAAATACGATGTCATATATAAAAATCAGTCCCTGCTAAACTTCATTATATATTTCGCACTCTGCGAAACAAAAAACATTAAAAATTGTCAATCGATACTCTTTTTACGTTTGTGTTCAACACTAATGAGTTTGTTCAATGTGCGAATTTCAGTAGCGCTGACAAGCTGACTCGAGAGAAAACTTTGACATGCGGTTCGCACCTCTGTTTTTGTCAACGTGCAAAAATGTGAGTAAGAATGAATGAATGGGGTGAGTGAAGGACGGCTTAAGACCAAATGTGAGAGACTTTTTTCTAGCAAAACAAAAGCACGGAGATTTTTTCTGCAGATATCATTAGTTGAAATTCCGTTATCATAATACGCTAAGTACACATAGTAATCACTCCATTAGTCTCGAATACTTATTACAACTTTGACACAATCCTTAAAAATACCTAACTACTACATACTCATATTTTTTGGATCTGGATACATTTCCAACTAATTGGAGGGGTCAATGATGTTCTAAATTTAATTAAGGATGACAAAAGTTAACGACATGTGACATATTCCATTTTTATGAATAATGAACACAGATAAAAGATAGTTGTAAAAATAATAAAGATTTGCCACTCCTTGCATACAATACAAAAAAATTAATTCACAAAATTATGATTGTTCTGAATACAACTGATAACGGAGATGTAATTGCAAGGCATGAGAATTGTATAATATAAACTGTGAGATGTAGGACGACAGGTTAATGATGATCTATTGGTAGGCAGGGTAAGGCAAAAAAAGTGTGTTCTCTAATGTGCGGTGAATTTGTATAAAAATGAAATAATTATTCTACAATAATTACATCGCAGTTATCAGTTTGCCTCCGTTTCATCTTGGTAATAATAATTATGTAGTCACTTGTTATTTTTCTTCGTGATAAAGATTTTCAGATAGATGCATGGTTTATGACAAGGCCTGTAATAAAAATGGTGCCAAACAGAAATAACATTTATTATAACACAAACATAATATTTTTTGTAACGTGTAATCGATTATTAGATCAAAGTCATAAAATAAGGTGGAAGTAGAATGGTACCTGTAGAATTAAAAAAATAGTTTTGCATAAAACTAATGTCACCAAGTCAAAAGCTTGTGGAATCTTTACAACGGGGTATCGTGGGACGGTTACTTCGTGCGGTGGATACTTAAGCTACAGTTAGATGTCTAGTAGTGGGTATAAATTTATTGAATCGGTGGCGAAGGGTTGTTGGTGAGTAAAATCTCTGCTTCATTAAACAGATAAAGATATAGATTTTTTTATCTCTAGAAGTAAATTAAAACGTCTCCGAAAGTTTACTGAATTGAAACGAATGTCAATGTGGAGGCTGGTGGGAAGAAACTCTGAAAACCATTATTCGTTACTAATCTTGATGATTCATTAAGTTATCTACAAGAGCCAGATTGTGTTTGTCACCACTATTGATTAATACAACTAACTTACTTGTAGGTAGGTAAGTATAGTTTTTATGATTCTAAATTCTAAAGCCATTGGGAATTCATAAATAAAAATTTCCAGATAAATTGTACAAATCACAGGTATTTATGATACCAATATTAAAAGCTGTTGGGAGCTGGGATTGAGAGGATAACAATTTGCATTAATATTGAAAGTACAATGAATGTTTGTCCTCGCATGAAAGCAGAGCTATTTGTGTGATAGTTTAACTTTTGTCAACAGCAATTTTTTTGTGTTATTTGTTGAAGATTTATGTAAATTAAATAATGTACATCTTAAATACAACTACCGGTTCACTTTACAATACAATCTATTTTCAGATTTTTCAGCATTTAGATTCTTCACGTAGTTTAAATAAAATCAAAATACTGCCAAGGATCCTCTGTAGAGCACCCCAGTTTCAGAGGCTCATTTAATTTTTGTTGTATTATAATAATTAATGTCAAGAATGGATTGGTAAAGTGTCGTGATTCGCAAGAAAGGTAGCAGCAGCAGCTGAAAGTACCTTATTGTCACCTCTCCACACGAGCACGCGTTTTCAAACTCATTACACAAGACCAATAATGAGAGCACAAAAATGATATAATGTGGTTGTCTCTTTCATTACAACACGATAAACTTACATGCAAATTGCATATAAATTGTCGCAAATCGCCCTGTTCTACAACTTTATTTGTAATCATGCAATTACAACTTTGGATCACCGGAAGCCACCGATTTGCAATGTGCATAACCTCCTTATTAAATATGAAAGTGGCAGAGAATTGCAAACACAATCCACTCAGGATTATTGATCTTGGATGCAATAAGCATTGTATAAAACAAGGGTAATAATATTATATTCACTGCGAGAGGTTATTAGGACCATCCATTTATGTAATTGAAGTTGTTCTAATCTAATATCAACCACTTATATAAACTCTCTCCTGAAACTTTCCAACAATTTTAGTTGGAAGCAGATCAGAAAAGGATATTATCCGATGCATTTAATGCACTCGTTGTCTTTATTGCCATACTTCCTTGATGGAACGAAAATTAACGGTCATTTAAATAATAAAAACAGTAATGAATGACCATACTGTCATTTACAATAAACCATAACAGCTCACTATACATTATTTATTTATTTTGTGTCCGCCTTTTTAATGATCCGGTGCAGTCAGACAATTTTTTATTGTTATCAGTGTCGCTGCTTACAAGATCAGATAGAATGAGTGGAAACTCTCGACTTGAGAATTGCTCAAAGAACAACAACAATTTCCATGTTGTTATGAAGGATAAGGAAAACATAACTTATCTACTAAAGTTGAGATCTATTGTTATCAAAATGTTATGATATTTGATATTTTACTCATCATATCACACTACATATCATTAGTAAACTTATCGTATTTGACAAACATAGGTTTCTCACAGACATTTAAGCCATTTCAATCATTGTACGTTTTACTTTCAAAAAGAATCATTAATCATCGTTAATCATGCATTAGTACAATTTGAACATGGGTCATCGTGGCGGGCAGCCTTCATTTTTTGTTCTCAGCCTCTAGCATTTCCTATTTTATGCAATATGCAATCCAAAATTATTAAACAGTTTCTTCTGTGATTTTATGTAAGTAAACATAAACGTATTAAATCATTCCAGCTTTTTCTAATTTCTTATCCATCATAGTTATGTATACAGAGATGTAACTCATTGATTATTAATTTAATTTTCAAATGGCCCGTGGCTCCAATAATCTCATTTGTTCTCATTGGTCCAGAGAGAAAATTTTGGGTAGTAGTAAATAAGTTGTTGTTGTAAGTTGAACAAGTCCGAGATTAAAATTGATTTTTATAGGTTTCTGAAGATTCTACAATATTACACATCAGAAAACATCAATCTAAAGAAGTGTCTAAAATAACAAAGGTGAAGGTTTAAAGATATAAAAAATACTTGAGATATTATTATGTTTTTGTATGAAGTCGTCACAGATAAAGGTTCTTTGGCTATTTTAAAAACATTTTAATCTATAATATTACTCTACTGTAAAATGATAGTGATGAACGAATGACAGGTGCAATAGCATCTTGTGACGTGCGTTGAGCAATGTCGTCCTTTAATGGCATTATCTGTTTATTCTCCAGAATACCAGCAGCACCTCAGGTTTGGCCTATCTAAAAAGAACCATTTTTAGCATTTAGTTTCGCATTTTGTCATGCATGGACACATGAAAACCAAGAGAGCCGCGTAACATAGTGCAAGGAAGAAATGTGGTGAAGGTCTCAGTAACTCTTTCTCTTCATTTCAGTCATGGTCTGCATGCTCAGCGGTGCACATGCTTCCTTCCAGTTTTACAGTTTCGGACAGTCGAACCAACCTTTTCAGTGAGCATTGAGAGTAGATAAACAAATTAATTGCATATCGTATTTTATACATCCGGATATCTGACAACATCCATAAATTTCAGCCTACCACCTCAGCGTAGTAAACATGATTCATGGGTGGTCAACGTCGAGTGATCAGGGAAGATCGAAGTGAAGTGAAAACCTGAATAAAACCATTAGAATATTACGGGGCGGTCTAACACAATAAGTTTTTGAAGTGCACATTTTTCAGCTACACTGGGGAGCGTTTCGGTGCGGAGAGTGATATTAATCAGAATTTGTTGAAAATTCCGGATTTTCTCGGAGGAAATGTAGGTTAGCTGATGGATTATGTGTAAAAATTCAGGGTAAGTCGTAGATTTTTTTTTCAAAATAGCAAAAAAAGTTTTTCAATTCTAGATAACATGCTGGCACATAATTAAAAATTTGCACAATAGAGCTTTTGTAAAGCAAATACTTCAGTAGCGACCTAAGTGTTACATCGCGTGTATTAAAGTTAGCGCTACAGCGGATGACAATGTATCAAGGGACGACGGACATGTCGCGTGTGTGGTCACAACAGATTTGACGGCAACAGGGCAGTACGTCAGTCTTTTAATGCATTACTCATAGACTCATAGAAATCATCAACGTCATTGTCAGAAAATAAAAAGGGTAAACATGTGTTGCTCTTGTAAAATATGTATTATTATTATTATAAAGCTAAAAAAAAATGATATTTTGTCCAAGTAAACTTTCTCCAGATTCGTACACCTGTGTCCCACAAGTTAAACATGACTACTTTTCCTAAATTGAATCTAGGACAAACAATTTATGGGGAAACAAGTGAATAAATTTAAACAAAAGGAGAACATGCAATCTATTCACGGAGGAAGGACCACCAACGACGAAACATTTTTATAAGGGGCTGTGCATGATTGCTATTATTACATTTACCCAATGTTCTTCTCCTTGTCTGTTTGTTGTGCTCTCATTTTCTATCCGTCCTCCACTTTGGCTTGGCAAGTAAGAAATCCCGAGCTTTGAAGGCAAAGGGAGGAACAATGGCACTTTTGATATTCTAATGATACCTAACACGCCTTGTCAAACATTTTTGCTCTTTTCTTTCAAGTTAAGCTTAAGTAGCGTGATCAATGTTACAACGAGACATTACTCTTAAACATCAAAGTAAATGTTTTAACGAGTACTGTAGTTGTGTGAAACCTGACCCATCAGCTTTGAACATGAAAGTAGGACCTAAGGAAGGCATGTCACGTATCGCATTAGCGACAGCGGCATAAATGGCAACAGAGCGATAGGATGTCGGTGACAATGACAAAATATCAATCGCGGTTCTCTTCGTGGTATCGCATCCCATCTCCAAAGTGTTTCAAACAAACCTGGAAGAAACATATCGTAAAATGAAATGGTATTGGCAATATATTGGCGCACATATCGATTTTCACTCAAGGAAGTAGATTACCTGAAATTTCCTTTCCCCTAAATTTACACGACATTGGAAGTTTACCCATCGAGAAACAGAACGGATATTGTAGTACTTTTCGGAGGTATTATGATTGTCTCTGTCATTTGATATTATTTTATCACCGAATCGGGACCACCAACTTTGAGAGCAGAGCCCTACCGCCGTGTTGCACCGTTTAGATCCGCTTGTCACCGCACTTTCATCTTGTACTTTTACAAAGTAAGCAAAATGTAAAACGTGTCCAAAGTCAAACGAAGAAGAATCCCTTTTACTGCTCTTGTAAATGACACGGTCATAAAAGTTGATAGAATATGTGTAACAAAGGTGTGTAGTTTTAGATTATTATGACGCTCCATAAAACGCTTTCCCCTTGTTTCCGTTCAAATGAAAGGCTTAAGCAGAGAGTCAGAGTCATAGAGAGTCGACACGTTTGCATGCACTTGCATCCCTTTCACGGATTAATATGTGAAAGTGATCGAGTACAAAAACGGCGGATTTCTCCATTTCGAGAGTTTCCTTCTTTTGATGCCATCACAAAACAAATACTCCCATGAATAAACTACTACATTTAAAGATTGCCCATCTAGGAGGAAAGGAAAACAGCAAATTCAATCTTCGGTGTAATATCCCTGTTCGACGCGACTCCCTCTGTACACAAAGCCGGGGCAAGACGCAAGCACGGTTTCATTCAATTTTATACCCTGAAGAACTCTCCACACGTGGAGAGACTCAATACCATTCTGTACTTTGCTCCAGTAAAAAGTGGCTTTCTCCTTTACTTACAGATAAACATACTCAACGTGCCACTGCCATTATTACATTTCCTTTTCGTGTTGTGTTCTGCAACCACTTCACTAATCCGCCCGCTGCCTTTCATTTTTTCTTCTCCAAACTGTCTAACTGACACTGAAAAAACTGCTTTGCTTGTCTTTGCACCACTGACAGCATTAGATAGCAAAAAAAGCAATTCACCTGTAAACATTTATTTTTACTCTACTCTGCCCACACAACCGCTATTCGACACCCGCCCGACAACCAAGAAAATTTGACTCTTGCTTGATGCGATATTGAGTCGTAGTTCCAGTAAAAAAAATAATCACGATAAAGCGAGTGAAAAAGAAAATTACCTTTACATATGTGAAATTCGCATTGTCCATCCTCCATCTGAGATTGAGCCTGTGCCTAGCTTAACTTCTGCTCGTTCTTTCATAACAATTCAAATAAATTTTATCTCTGTAGGCATTTCTTTTCCAAGGTGTAAAACAAAACTCTTGCTCGATGGCAATGGCATGTTTTAGAGAACGAAAGAAAAGTTTTTGCAATGTTATTTTTTCATTTGCAGGTGTCCTACTCACAGCATTATGCCTGTACCCAAACCCAATACCTAAACATATTGCCAATTGTTACTTTTTATACCACTCCATTGCATTACTGTTATGACTTTTGGGTATTCCCTTGTTAGAAATCACGAAAATTACATGTCGAAAAAGTACAATGAAATTGCTAGACTAGACACATTTAGGTACGCAGTTCGACAGTGGGGTATTAAACATACCTATCAAAATATGTATATCGAGTAGGATAGGTTTGCAACAACAACGAACCCTATCATTATTTCCTCATTTCCTTTAATTCTTATTTCAGCCAGTCCAACTAGATTTTTGTGTGGGCACATTTGCATTAGGGTTTGGTCGGACCGAAACAATGACAGAAAAGCAATCCGAAGAAAAATATTTGAGAAAAGTACAAAGAGGAAAATTATTGTAGGTTTCTGGTGGTGTGTAAGTGTGTAAGTGTAACCGTTGACCTTTCGCCATTATTCAGCGTGGGCTTTTGAAACGAAAAAAGGAAACGTGATACAGCATTTTTATACCTTCACGGATTACTGTCGGATTCGTAGAAAAAAGCCACGGAAGATTTATTTAGTTAGCAGTCGGATTGCACATAAATGCACAATAATTTACTCCGCCATTACCGGCCCTCCGCTGCCATTAAGCGACACTCCATTAAATCGTACGAGTGTATTGCAATTGCAGAAAGTTGAGTACAAGACAAAGAAACAAATCAAAAGGGTTATAGAAAAAGTTTATAAGTTGCGAGTGCGTAAAATATGAATGCAAATAATAATTACAGTAAAATATGTTTCACATACATGATTTGCGATACACACGGGATAACATTAAAACATGAAATGATTTATAAGAATTGAGCTAAAGTAAACTAATGGTGGTGGCGCAAAAGCGGATCCTGAAATCGTGTGGACGGACCACATAAATAAAATTATATGCATATTCATACACGTCACAGAAGACATTAGCTGTAATAGTAAAAATATATTATGCCGACGCATTAATACAGAATGCACACAAAGAGAACATGATGTGTTTCATAAAATTTTTGACTAGCTATATAATATGGCTTTTGGAGTGCACCTAAGTAAAGCCTTTATTAAAAAATGAAGAGGGAGGGTCGCCAGCAAGAAAAAAGACAATGATGCAAGTCAAGTGAAATACCCTGGCAAAAAAGAGACGTGAAGAAGAAGAGATTTGAAACCAGTTTTTTCTTCTCTCTCCTGAACTTTTCTTAATAGTGTGCAGTATTTCGACACTGAATATCTCTGAAAAAAGTTTGATTGTAGTTTCGTAACGAGGCAGGAATTCTCTAAAAAATGATGATGATAATGTTGATGATGATGTTCGATGATGATATTGAGAGATTCGCTATTATTGTCGTTTTGAATGCACTCTAGCGAAGAAGGATAGCGTCTTGTCCGTCTTCTTCGACTGGACTTCTGCTATTGCAGTGCATATCTAATTACTATAATTTTTTATTCGTTTCTAAAGTGCACTGGTTTTTCTTTTTAAGAGAAGTGATTATTTTAATCGTCTTCATTACTTATTTTGTATCACTTCGTTTTCACGTCTCATTACTAGTCGATAAGAAAAAGTTGTGGCAAATGGGACAGCAAAGACGACAACGGCGCTCCTCTCTTCGACTTCATCTTCTCGGACCCTTTACTAAATTCTTTCCTGTCTTGTTTTCATTTTGTAAACAACTTGTAAGACACGATAATTGTAAACGGTACACAAAGAAAGCAGGCAGACAAAGATGACGATTAGACTCTCTGACATTTTTTTCTTGCTCGGCAAAACAGCTCACCTGCTGCATAAAGATAAGGTTAATAAGGTGGCATTGTTTCGTTGCCCGTTTTAATGGCTAGATGTGATTTTCGGTGCAATGTGATTGTGTCCATTAATTCGTTCGATGAAGTCAGCATTGTTAAAAAGTGTTAGGGGGAAGGATCGAATCATTTCTCTTTGTCTGTCAGCACTTAATCCATCAACAGCTTGTCTTGTCCCAGCCCCCTGCTCTTGCTTCTTTCGAGATATTTAATTTTTTTCTCTGAATAATTTCTCAAGTGAGTTTACAATAGAGATAATAATTTTTGTGATTGCGTTAAAAATACTTTGAACCAAAATTATAAATAAAAATTCCCAAAGAAGTTGATCAATAAATGAAATCGCCAGAGCTAGAGTCAGCGATAAATCATTGCAATTTTGAAGTGGACCATCCTCCTCATCAAAGTATCAAAATGTTTGATTTTCTTCAGTGCACGTTGTGTGCAAAAAAAGTGTACCTAAAAGTGTACCTACTTTGCATAACAAAAGGAGACAATTTTTGCAATTGGTAGTGAGCAGTGTAAAATCATACTTTCCTTCAGATCAGCAAATTATATATTTCAGACATGTAATAATAAAGAAATGTGAGCTAGCATGCAGACTCATAAAAAGAAAAATGCTATTTATTCCGTCTTGAGTTGCTGATGTCAGATTGGATAAAAAAATTCAGATTGCCATTTTGTGCCGCTCTCCGATTCAATCAAAAAATCGATATAAATATCTACATGTTTTTTGTGCTTGCAGAAAAATACTTGTCTATTTTGTCCACAGGATCCGTCAACCATCTTTTTTATTTGATCTCACTCAACTCGCACAAGTGCAACAAAGTCAACGTAAACAAATCGCAAAGCTACCGGTTTGACGCTTGTCTTGTTTTTTCACTCTGTGTCGTGTGGTCGTAAAATTTCTTTTCATAAAGATACCTCCCAAAAATAAACTATTCTTTGCAACAGCCTCAACTTCAAAGCAATCCCTTCTTTCTTCTGCGGCAATAAAATCAGTTGAACAAAAAAGAGAGTTCATCCATTGAATTTAAATCTGCGCTACCGACCCATTCTTTCCGCTGCAAATGTGCAATTTGTGATGTTCTTATGTGATTTGTGAAGGGTGGACAATGGACGCAATCTCTTTACTCTAGCTGCTTGTGGGTGTGTCCTTGCAGTTTTTCCGGTAAATAATGATGACACAATTCTGTGTTCCTTTTCATGTGTTTGTGAACATTCAAAAATATCACATTTAGCCCCGTCGTGGTTTTTTTCGCTGTAATATTGGCCGGTTTAGGGTCAAGTTGACTTGTATTTTTGCAAAAAATAATAAAAGAAGTGCAATGGACAGAATAATAACGAGGTAGCGCAAACAAAAAAGGATAGAAAAAATTTAGAAAGCTTGCGGTAAAAGCCAAAATTCTTTAAATATAGCATATAGCCAACGACACTTAGCTTTGGTTAATACTTTCGGCCCAAGTGTACACACATCTCATGAAAAAGAAATCAGTGAAAGAGAAAAAGAGGGACAGGCTATTATTCTATTATTTTATTGCAACAGTGAACACTACGAACTCTTTTCAGACTGACATGACAAGCTGATGACCGTAACGTTATAGTTCACTACCTACACACATTTCTCCTGTTATTGGCTTTACTGCTGCTCTAAGAGGAGTGTAATTTGGGTAGCTAATATATTTACCACCTATACCGGATACACATATTAGAAGGCGGTTTCTGCTTCTTCCAAACTGGACGAAAGTATGCCCGTTTTAGTGTGGTGCAATGCTTGAACTAATATGGAAGTAATGTAAGTAGAATATCCTGGAGAAGAGGAAGAAAAAATATTGCGATTCGTTTTTCACCCACCGACACATTACATGACGTAATAAAATGTAGCTGGCTATAACACGTCTGTTTCTGCTTCCTCGCTAGTTGCCTGCAATTGCTCCAGTTATTTCTCGCCCGTCACTCCATTCATTTTATTCTTCAGCCTCCGACAGTACTCCACCCAATAGTAATTCTAGAAATCCATTAACAACCTCTTGCCCATTCATTTTCTCCACTCACCCTTCACCCTTTTGTTCGAATGCATTAATTTGATTTCTCCTTTCTCTTCTCCAGGAAGTGGTTCGTAAGTGGTTTTCCATACATAAACTGGGAACGTTCCAGTCCATTTATGGAGAACAAAAAATGATTGTAGTGTGCGTTTAAAAAATTGGAGGTGTGGATGCCAGCACGAGCACAATAAAAAAACAACAATGTTGTAATAATGAGCAAAATTGGTAAACAGTGTCATAATTTTCCATTTCCCATAATTTGTTTTCCAGTTGCTTCTGCACCACTAAAAGTTCTGGACGGAAAAATAAAAAGTGGAGTTAAAACGTTTTTTGTATAAAAATGGATGACAATTCTGACTGGACATTTAATGGGACTTTTATTACGACTACGATGGAGCCACCTGAGGACGGTGGTGCAAATGCCACTTCCGCCGTTCTGCCGGGTTACTGCGGACAAGATTTCAAGGCCTTTGGAGATGCCTATCGCGGAATTCACGGCTACATGAGTTTGGTCGTTTGCGTGTTTGGAGCGTTCGCCAACATTCTCAATTTAATTGTCCTCACACGAAAGGAAATGATCAATCCGACGAACGCCATCCTAACAGGTCTCGCGCTTGCTGACCTTCTCAATATGTTTGAATACATCCCCTTCGCTATCTACACAAACGGTGGCCAGAGAAAAACTTATGCCTGGGCACTTTTTGTCCTAATCCATTCAAATTTTTCACAGGTAAAATAAAAGTATATTTAGCTAATTAGATAACTAAAGTTAAGCGCAACACATTAGCTAAATTGGTAATTTAACCACCTTGATCTAACAATACGGTAATTTAATCTTTGTTTAGGTTGCACATACAATTGCAATCTGGTTGACGCTCACACTCGCTGTCTGGCGCTACATAATGGTGTCCATGCCTCTCAAGTGCAAAACGTTGTGTTCAATGGAGCGAGCAAAGTGGGCAATTGGCTCCGCTTACCTTGCCTCTCCGCTCCTCTGCATCCCAATTTATCTGACGTTCTCGATTCTGGCGATACCCGCTTCTTCGCTGACGAGAAAGTCTACAGCCCCAGGATCTACTGTTTCTAGCGCTTCCAACGAGACTATTCTGCCCTTTATTTCCACAACCACGGCTTTTCCAGAATCTCTAGATGATTCTATTTCTTCTTTCGCCCCTTTCGTTTCGGCCTCAACACCATCTCCAGACCCTGCGCCCGAAGAGAAAATGTACATTGTTCATCTATCTGACTTGGCAAAGAACTACCCGTTCCTCATGAATGCAAACTTTTGGCTCTACAGGTAGGTATCCAATCCAGTATCATCCGCGACTCAGCAAAAAGTATGCTATCTTTCAGGCTCGCAGCAAAAAAAAAGTAGCAAAAAAATAAGTAATCTAGGAGAGTGAATGTGTGCGTGACCCTTTTTGCTTCGGGAATTTAACAAGATTAGGTAGATACTCGTGGGAAAGTAGTAGAAACCGACCAGAAACACACGCTATTTTTTCGCTCCATTTTATTAGAATTAGTGTTGGATAAATTTTTGGAATTCACACACACACACATTACACATGTCGTACGGAGAAAATTCCAGTGTACTAGTCATGGTCATGGTCTTTCTCTAGCTCATTTTAATGCTGAGTTTCTCAGAAGTGGATTTTTTAAGAGAGCGAAGCAAAAAATCCTGTGCAATTTAGGTTTTATTCTCCGGGAACGGAAAGCACTCGCCAACTGCGCCACTGGCAGGGAAAACGGTTGCAGGTTTGAAGTTTAAAATCATTGGGTTGGATTAATTGTCTAGCTGGAGAAAGGCTTCTGCGTATAAGACAGTAGGCAGTATTGAAATGAAATGTGTGTGCACGATGACGATCATGATAGAAAACTCGTTTCACCAGAGTGGACTCCAGAGAGACATTCTGTACATTACATGCAACAACATCATCACACATTTCACCGAGTCCGACTGCCGCCACCATGATCATATCTCCGTCGGCAAATCCAGCGCCAGTCATTTCAGTGGCAATAAAAAGATATACATCCAAACTGCTTCACTTTTATTATCCAGTGTGCGCATCTTTATGTGCTGGAACTGGGATGTTCAAATTAAACATGCACGGAGTAATTTGAAAAATCCATGAAAAGATTACAAAAATTGTCATTTTATCTCTTGTGCCCGACAGCAGTGATTATTTTCTAGCCAGAAGGAGTTGTTAAACGAATATTTATAATATTAACAGTTTTTACATTCAATTCACGCTACTCAAACATGAACGAATCCATTCAATATTCCACATGAGTCTAGCTATTATTAAAATTAACAATACACAAATAATGTAATCCGATCATCCGATCGCGATCAAGCCATTATTAGATAATGCTACAGATAAAGAAATTGTCAGCTTTCCAAAAAGCATTCAAGTGAAGAATTTTGCTGATAGAAAGAGTCGCTTAAAGCTATCGTAAAAGTAGAAGTGAAGTAAAAGTGTTCCATTACCATTATGAACCCCATGTTTGAATACTCATCTTATGCATTTAAAATCAATTTTATTTTACTTTTTTTCCGCAACGGAAACACCAGTTACGGGCATGCACTGGTTCACCTTTCTTATTGCAATAAAAACCCACTGGAGAAAATCATCCATTTTGCTGAGATAGTCTTTAAATATAATCCTTCTTTTGAAGTCCTGTGCAACGTGAACATTTTCATTTCATTGGTGTGGTAGAGAGTCCATTACGCTAATGTTTAGGGCAGGACAAAAAAAAACGGAAAAGAGAAAAACCGTATTCCATCAAATAAGAATTATTGTAATGCTACAATTTAGCCCTTCTCTGTAAGACTTGCTCCAGTTTTCGCCAGTCTCGTAATAGACACAACTTGTGACGCCTTTCATTTTAATGAAGTGTATTTAGCTAGTAAAGTAGACGGAGACTGAAGCCAGCCACAAATTCATTGAAACAAATATGAAATACGTACCAGAATTTCTTCCAAGTTGAAAGTGCATTTCTGCATTGCTGCAGAGCAAGTACCTCTTTGTATGTTTTCCCACGAGTCTCATAAATCATAATATTTTTGTGGAGAAATCCACAAAAAAGGATGAGACGACGACACATGACTGGATTGTCAAGTAGTATCCACTTTCACTCCACTGAGCATCCGTGAACAGCGTACGCTGCTGGAGAGTTCACACTCCAGTGGGTACTATTACATGGATACATTTTCCTGAGTATGGTTGAAAAAATCACGTCCGTTTTAGGATCATTTTCGTGTTTTCTCGAGCAAAGTCCTCTCCCGAGAACAAGATGCATATTGCATGTGGACCAAGAGACGATCATCCAACCCTCATGAGACATATTATTATATCAATATTATTTTATATTTGTTGATGCCCCTCTGGAGTGAAATCTATCATACTTTACCAGGAGCTCAGTGACTGGATAAAAATATCTGGCCAGGCCAGCACAGTGGTATCCAGTCATTCATTGACGTTTTCATCTAGTTTCGCCATAAAAATGTATTGATCTTGGCCGCAACCAAAAGTATGCAGGTTTTCCAATTTCTCCGTCTCATGATTTCACAAGTATATTAACCCTATCATATTTTCGGCTTCCAGAAGAGAGAATTCCTAAGGGACTAGGAACAATAGATTATCATGGACAGGTTCATAAGTCTCGTTGTGGCTTTTTATCTACCAAATGATTAATTAACCTAACTAAATGCATCTCGCTTTTCTCTTTTTGCTTTCCAGCGTGGTCATAAAAATAGGACCGTGCATCGCCTTAACAATCGTCAGCTTCCGGCTAATCAACTCGTTAATGGAGGCAAAAAAGCGAAAAGAGAAGTTGCTAGCAAATAAGCGTACTGGGAATGCCGCCGCTGCCTCGTCGGCTTCTCCAGGGACACCTGGAGCTGCTCGAAACAATAATCACCACCACCGTGGAGGTGCTGGAGAAGAGTCTGGCGGATCTGACCGAACCACAAGAATGCTCCTCGCAGTTCTCCTTCTCTTCCTAATCACAGAGTTTCCTCAGGGATTACTCGCCCTTCTAAGCGGCCTTTTGGGTGACGCTTTCTTCAAATCATGCTACATTCCGCTAGCTGATCTGATGGACTTTGTGGCACTGCTCAATTCGGCAATCAACTTTATCCTGTACTGCTCCATGAGTAAAAAGTTCAGGGATACTTTCTCCAAAGTATTTGGCCTTGACGAGGTCGCCAGGATGACGGCAGAATGGAGACTGAGACGTCGACGTCGCAGGGCGTCCCTCACTAATCACAATCATGTCATTTCTTCCCCCAATTGTGCAAACAGGCATCTTTTGGGATGTCAGAATGATGAGCAGACAGCTGTTTGAGCTGTTTGATTATCTTCTCCAGTGACGTTCCAAGACACCCGCCCTTCAGGAGAAAATGTCCCTCCTACCAATACACATGTGCGTTACAGTAAAAACATTGTGACAATCTATGTAATTCTTGACTCTGTTTTCTTTCCAAACGATGGCATACTTCCCACGGATGATCATGACATTATTATTTTTTGTGCGCCTACCTAAAGCCAACGAACCAGAAAACAGAGTGAAGGTGTCATGTTTAAAAGGGAGTTAGCTCAGTGTTGTAGTTACTGTCTCGGACATGAGAAAATAAAATGACATGTCCGGTTGCGCACAGCATTCTACTTGTCAAGATAAAAATGAGAACAAAGGCAGATGAGTGGAGTGTTCCAGCTGTTGCCACTTGTTCTACAGAACCATCCCATTTTTGGCCACCTCCAGAAAAATTGTGACAGGTTGAAGGGAACGAATAAAATATTATTTTGTGGACGCAAGCCTGTGTCAGGAAATGACTTTTTGTATCCGTTTAAGATAACATTACACAATAGTATTGCTTTTCTCCTATAACGAAATGAAGCAGAAGATCCAAATGATGAGCTCTACCCGCAGCTAACAAAATGGGGAGTGATAGAAATGAAAATATGAAGAGTGGTGGCCTTCGCTTTCACTGAACTCGTTGTGCACGTTGCAACATTTTGTCCACCCGCCCGCCCACACTTTATTAAAAGAAACCCTCATGTTACAATATGTTACGTATTTGTTAAGAATATCTCGGACCTAGAGCAAATGAATAGAAGTTCCTCTTTCATTCATAAATGTTGATTAAATAAAAACCATTTCATAAAATATAAAACTTGTTTTTACTTGGTCAAGCCTCGGGAAGGTACGAAAATAAGAGACCTTTCACATGAGAACATAATATACCGTTATTTGTAGTTAAAATATTTGGTTTTGTTATAATTATTACCACGATGTAGTTGCGACAGTTGCGAAGTTCCAGCCGTTTCTTTTTACATTCTTTCTAGTAACTTTCCCACACACGTTCCTAAACCCACATCTTATTGACATCTAAATAATTCATCTCCATCGAATAGGAAAGGATGCACATGGTGTCAAACTTTCATTCAGTTACACCCGATGACAACAAAATCAATTATTTTGTGTAATCCTATTATTAAAACTGTGGAAAACGCATACCCACACCAGGCAGGCAGTTATCAAAACAACCCCTCGGAAGTTTCTGCAGCGCACACACTTTTCCAACTTTGTAGAAGTAAACTAATTTACGGAGTTCTCGGGATTCTTTTTTCACTTGAGCAGGAACAAATTAAAGAAGGTTAATTATGCTAACTGCGGTCTGCGATCCTTCAATTGATATCACTCACCAACAAATAGAGAAAACTAGGCTGAAACTAATCAGCTTTTTTTCAAAGCGTGAATTCTAAGAAATTTACTCGGAAGGAGACATGTGAAGTAAAGAGATAATTAAAAAGTTTTCCCCGCACGAAAAACAAAAAAAATCGGAATGGAATGGTCTAATGAAATGATGAAAGTTGGTCAAATATCGCTCTGATAGATAGTAAAACAGTTTGAGTTTAACCTTCGACTAATTCCTATCACTGTCTTGAAAGCCTGAAGCTATCAGTTTGAACAACTTTCATTTATCCCCGAATTTGATCCATAACCTTGTTAAGAATAGGATCATCTCCGAGGCGAATTAAAAGGAATTTTCGGCTTTCCATGCACTCAAACTGAAGTCACATGAAAGAAGGTCAGAAAGGTTTTCCCTGTTTCCTGCCCATTTCACTTGAAACATTGCTGGAAGAGATTCTCATCACGCTACCCAATAATACTACTTCAACTCTCGTGATAATGTTTGGATTGAGTTATCTTGATGTAAACTTAAAGTCAAATCAACAAAATATATTTTTTCCGGTCACTTGAGTTATGGGAAAGTTACGGAATCTGGACCTGAACAAGATGCCTCTCGAGATCCATTTTTCATTATTAGCTAAACGGATCCGGTGGGTGGCAACTGCACTCCCCGCCTATACTCTTATGTATGACCTTTCAGCTTTCGGGTTAAAGAGTTTTCATTTGGCCTTGGAGAAAGAAACAATTTTATCGTCAGAAATGAGCTACATGTAATTACTCTTTTCAGCCGGGAAGTGCCACTTCCCATGAGCTACTTCTAGCTACTATCAGGTTTTGTACTTCCAACCAGCACGTTCAAGTACTTCACTTGTGACGTAAAAGTGGCTTTTCAAATCGGTTCCAAAAATAAAGGAGAGTTATTAAATTGTATTTACACGAGATCCATTCTGTTCTGTTTTATAATATGTTCAAGTGAGACATGAATTAAAAGTATTGTCCTTTCGCACAGACATATTATTAAATTACTTTTTCATAACTGGACTTACTGGATCCTTATTCTTGGAGTTGTCGCTCGCTTTGTATATGTTAACCCATTAAAGATGAAAGGATTTGGGTCTTTGCAACCTTTTAAAGGAATTAAAGTTGTTTGTTTTTTTCATGGTTCATGAAGTCTCACTTGTCTAGCTACATAATGAAAGCATTCACTTGATGGCATTTCCATCCTACTCCACCTTTTCCAACCTTCGACCCTCTAAATGATGAAAGAAGTCATTCTTCTCAGCAATCAAACTTACACGGGACGGAACATGGCAAAGAAATTGAACCAGTCCTTCCTTCTCTGTGGATTCCAAAGTAAAAAATTGGAACCGACATGAAATAAAATTCTCTTCTGTTTCTGTGAAAGACACGTTCATAATAATTTTCATGGCGTCTTTAAATAAACTTTTAGTACAGGAAAATCACTCCTTGGAGAGCAACGAAGGCATACCACACATCAAGTTAAACTAACCGCACGCGATGACACTATTGTTTTGCGTTTACAAGGACATCTTTGTTTTATTCTTCGGTCGGTAGGTCGGTCTGTGCTGTTCTTAGTATTCTGAAAGAATGCATAAATAATCTGCCCCAGTTTCACTTTAAGTTTAAACTGAATATTCAAAAGAGGGCAAATTGAAAGAGACGATAGTTTTGCTTACTGGTTCTGACATCAACAGTTTTGCTTCCCACCTTGTAAAATTGTCAGTGTGTGGTCTAGTCTGGTTATGTGATGTAAGATGCTGTGGTCAGACGGAGAGGCACAGAAGTGAGAAAGAGCGAGATACGAGTACGTGCAATTTCCTTCTGCTCGAGTGTTACCTCAGGCAAAATTTATGAATTCAGGAAAGTAACAAAAGTAAAGTAATAACAAATTTTATGCAACTTTACGCCTCATTTATTCATGCTTTCAGATTATTACCCGCTCTTATTAGTGAACAACGCCGTCTAGCATTCTATTATTTTGCCGTTATGATGATAGAGAAGAGGGGAAGAAGAAGAAAGCAACCTTCATTAAATACGCTGCAAAACTTTACCAAACACTCCTTTCTTCTATCTTTTTCATCTAGCAAAATAAAAGTGCTGGCGGAGCCTTTGAATGCCATCGAATACAAGACGAAACTCTTCCGCATGACATTCTAACTTTCTCCTTTATCATGTACAACTTCTTCTATAGGGAATTTAATGAGCAACTGCGAAGAAGTCGGTTTTGGACCTCGAAATTGAAATGCTCTGCAGATGTCCATCTAATTGCTCTTTCCCACTTAACCTTTAAAAAGTAACTTTTTTTCGACAAGACTCCTTTCTGGATGACCTCACCCGAACTTATCGTGCACGGATTGTAAGTTTCTATATGTACGAGAATTACTGACTCCTATAATGTAAGGACAGGGAAACAGGCTGGTAGAGTAAAAATAACAGCAAAACACAACATTAGCGGAACTTCTCACGGTCGTTAATAAATGAGTTTTCTAAAAAAAATGTAGACGGGACGGAGCCAATATTAGAGACACCAAATCGACCTACCTATTTATATATTAAGGGTGACCCTGCGTGCAGCGTGTGCATTTCACATAATGTACGATAAAATGGAACTGTTATGAATTACCTTACGTTTGAAGCAAAACTGAAGCATATACCATTTTCATTTTATCCCTAAATCAAGTGTTAATCAAATTAACCAAAGTTCCAGCCGAATTATCGGGTAACTTAAAATACGTCCTACAGAATTTGAAGTTCTCCAAAAGTATTGTCAGATGGATTGCGTGATACGGAAAACTAAAAGTTCCGCGACAGAACGTCACATCACAAGTTGCATTTAAGAACAAAAAGGTGACCTGCATAAAAACTCTACCAAAGATAAAAATATCCGTCTGTCTGCACTGCACGACACTATCCTATCAAAAAAGCAATTTGGTTCACAATGCCCCACCACCTCTTAACCTAAATTCATAAAAGTGTATTGGTAATTCATTGATAGGAACTGTGTAGTAAAATATTTTGACAGTTGCAATAATAAGATCGTGTCGAGACTAAAAAATAAACAAATCCAATAATAATAACAATAACTAAGCCAAGTCACTGCCATCATTGCACGTGTTTCAGCAGGAATACAATCCAGAACAACCAAACAACGAAAAGGTTTATTTATTGCGCCAAAAACTGTTCCAAAAGCGCTTTCAGGGTGGTCTTTTTTACAGCAGCAATAACCTCAAAGAGAAACGATTATTCCGGCAATAATCATTCTGCAATGTAAGTACTGTAATTCAGGAATATGGACCTCCAACCCGTCCAACGTTTCCCCAGTAGATTCCGTTTCCCAGTCTTACAAGGATATGGGATCCGCATTCCTCGGAGGAGTGAACAAAGTAACGGTGGAAAATTTCTCAACGAAGAAATTGCCTTCATAACTCCAGAAGCCCATTTCCCATCATCAGTACAACCTATCAGAGCTCACAGAAAAACTATTTAGCGATCATTTACGGAAGACAGCGGTGTTCCAGAAAGTTTCAAACGAGATGGCTAGACGGAGCAAGAGGCAAACAACGAGAATGTAAGCACCACTTTCTCCGGGTTGGGGTTTTGAGGTGTCTGCCTCTGTATTTACCTACTTGTATAATATTTATTTGGTATTGGTATTCCAGTCAAGAAGAGCAGATTTCTGCAATAAATTTGGATTTGCTTTGATAATCCAAAAATAAATTATTCAAAGCAGAAAACCTCCACTGCTTCCATGTTCCCTTGCGTTTTCACAAATATTTGAACTTGTGATTTGTGTTCTACGAAGATGATCGATGAAATTGAGTCATGTCATGACCTACTTGGATGATTGCTTTGAAAGCAGCACTGTCAAGACTCTTTTCACCGCAAAGCGCTGCATACCGCTTTTGTGCTCTCATTTACAAAGGGAAGTGGAAAAGTTTTACACATTCTTTGCGTCACAAAAAAATCGTCTTCGTAGAATTACCGATCCATGTCATTTTTTCATTACTTTGTACATAATATATTCCTTAGTCAGTGTCAATGATTAGGGTAAAAAATCCGACGAAGTTCTCTCCAGGTTTCTAAGTTCACTTTCCACAAAAAAGACAGATAAACAAGATTCCGCTTTTCATAATACTTATTTTATAGGAGATGCAAGAAGAAAGATTGTTTACTAAGTACAGGCCAAACACGAATCACTCATTCCGGCGGAAAACGTCATTGAAGAAATTCCATGATCATCAATCTTACTTCCTTTTACTTTCTTTACCAAAGACAAATTCAAACAAAAGAAAAAATAGTTCCGACGGAACTTCAACCGTCTTTCTAGTATTGCCTTACTTTCTTAAGCAGGAGCATCAAGACACTGTGTAGAAAAATACTTGCAGCTCTTCTTGGTTGAAAAGATAGATGAATGAAAGTGAAAAAGCAAATACTTGAGAAAACGATGATGACATTGAAATAACACTTGTTTTAGCAAATCGAAAATGTGCTTAACCCGTACTTCAAAAAGTATCAGTATTTGGATAATCTTTTAACACAATTCTAAAGTTCAAGTAAATAAATGGTATGAATTCTTATATATGATATAACCTTTCATGTTAGTGAATGCGTTGTACAATGCAGTATTCATGTATGTATATACAAAGTTTTACAAGAGTTCCTTTCTATTTTACCAATTTCTAAGTCTTTACTCCCACACGAATCTCTAAAACATTTAAAAAGTCTAATGAAGTATATAATGTTTATTCTAGATCTAAAAAACAATTGTAAAACACAATTTTTAGTGTCGTGCCGTATCCAGAGGGGAATATCGAGTTCAAAGCGAACAAAGGGCGTTGGCGTTGCATCGAAAAATCTAGTTGAATAAAACGTTAGATAAACACTACTTCACCATTGTATCTTTGCTATCCTCGTCTGTATTTTCTGGACCGACGGCGAGGTTTCCTTCGTCTAACCAGGTTCTCCACACTCTCATCATTCTCATCTTCGCAATTTTTTTCGTCGCTTTTATCGGTGCAATCTGGTTCACGATCACACCTTTGATGATTGTGAATCATTGCTCAAATTAAACAAATTTCAGTGTCTGGGTATGAATCAAGTAATTTTTAATCCCATTTACCTGAATTTGTGATAAATGCATTCTCCGTTGTCACATTGCCAAAAATATGGGGAACAGGTGCGAACAACTGCCGATGATGGTTGATTCTTGCAGTAAGTTTCATCTGAGGAATCAGGGCAATCTGAATTTGCCAAGCAATCCAAAACTGGTTTTATAGTCATCCATTATATTATAGTAATTTGTTTTGAATCACCTACCTGAGTCACCGTCACAGACAAAAATGTTGGAAATACAATTTCCATCAATACATTGGAAGTGGTGACGTGAACAAGTCTGGTTTTCAGAGCCAGATGTATTCAAATTCAAAAGATTTGAAGACATAAAAATACTACCACAATGCACTTCGTCGATCCCTGATTTCTCACAATCGATCTGGCCATCACACCGCCATCTTTGTGGTATACATTTGTCATCCGCAGGTCCACAGTAAAATTGGTGTGGTGAACAGGACATTGTGGGGGGCGGAGTTGTAGTTGTGGTGGATGTAGTAGTTGTGGAGGAAGAGAAGGGGCAATTTTCCTCATCCTCGCCTTTCCGGCAGTCTCTGTCTTTGATTTGATTTTGATTTGATTTATTCGGTATTTTGAATGCTACATATAATATCAGTGAGTACAATACCCCGTACCTTTATCGCACACCCAATGTTTTGGAATACATCTGTAGTCCTTGCGACAGTAAAATTTATCTGCCCTACACGGATTCGGAGCCGATGATGATAATAAATTGGTAGTAATTGTATTTGATTCAATTTGATCGGCGTCACTGAAATCATCACAGTCGATTTGACTATCGTTTATCCATGTGGAAGGAACACACCTTCCTCCTGGACCACATTGATGTTGGTTTCCAATGCATATTTTATTTTCATTGGGGCACTTGTCTTCTTCTGAATTGTCGCCACAATCATCAAAATCATCACAAGTATATTCTAAATATAAAAATAAGTTACTATACAGAGGTAGTTAACAAAATCAACATTTTAAAAAGTAATACTTTGTAAATACCTTCGCTAATGCAGCGACCATTATTACATCGAAACTGATCATCTCGGCATGGTTCTAGGTTGATACATTGATTTTCGTCTTCGAATTCCGAACAATTTGGTATTAAATCACACAATCCTCTTCTAGGAATGCATTTCCCATCGCAATAAAAGTAATCAGTCCGACATTTTGCACGGGAACTGTGAAAATAAAACAATGTGGTCATGTTTTGCTTGTTGCTTCACATATTAAGATATTGGCAATACATAATTTTCTTCATGGTGTTCTCTATCCACGGAATGTAGTTAGCTACTTTAGTTAACACTCCAGGATAACCAGTTCGGCCGCAACCAAAGCCATGTGACACGATGCCACAAATGACTTTGGCTTTACCACTTCCGCATACAGCTGGGCCCCCGCTGTCTCCTTGACATGCGTCTCGTCCTGCTTCTCCAGCACACATCATGTCATGAGTGATCTTCATGTGAACATTTCGATATCTCCTTGAGCATTCTTCGTTTGAAACGATGGGCAACTTCACTTTTCTCAAAATATCTGAAACTGCGCCTTTCTCCTTTGTGCGCCCCCAGCCGGTTGCCACAGCGTAACCCTCAAAATCCTGCAAATGTTGAGGTAGACTAATGTTTTGTACTTGTGCTGTGTACTGGAAAGGTTCGGTGAGAACAAGAATGGCGATGTCGTTAACATCCGTTTCCCACACGTACTCTTCATGCATGTAAATGTACTTTGTAGTTCGAATTTGCTCAGAACCTTTTCCAAGCTTCAAGTGGCCGCTTTCATGCTGGATTGCGGATCTATCGTGCTCTCCAGCCACCACTTTCAATCTGTTAGGCCTTTTGTACTTAACACAGTGGGCGGCAGTTAAGATTAACAATGTGCTGAGAATTGAGCCTCCACATGAAAATTCTCCGTTGTAAAGAAGGCTAACCTGGTGGGGAAACTCGCCCCTTTCAGCAAACGTTCCTCCAACAATTTTAGCCTGTCGAACTATTAAAACCCAACGATTTAAAGGAAAATTCAAAGGAAACTGAATGATTCAAAATATATCTACATATGTACAAATTCTATTATACAAAATTCGGAGTTTTTATCTGGAGTTAAACTCACCAGTGCGTGTCAGGCTTACACTAGCCGAAGACGGCATTTTATAATTCGATTTGAGTTAAGGCTGAAAAGTAGTATTTCAAATATTCAAAATTGACAACTTTCCTTACTCCGTTTAAGTGTTGACATTCTAACTACTGACTGCTGAGTGCTTGTCTTCTATTTAATATATGAATCAAATCAACTTGAGATAATATTCCAAGAACAAACATGTTTATTTATGGGTTGATGACGTGGGCTACTTCAAGTGAATGACTGAGCTGTGGTGGTGACCTGATATAATCAAATCTAGATATGGAAGAAACCACTTTTTCATGATATTGAAATTGAAGTTCACTGCTAAATAGGCATGAAAGCTATTTTTATACTAAAAAGCAAAAGCTGACAGGCATAATGATTTTTATGATGCACTTGTCTATTTAAAAAAATGTCAAAATGAAAAGGGTTAAGTCATTTATACTGTAAGAAGTCAAATTTCTCAGAATCGGTAATACGGTGGAGCAGTTGCGGTCAAAATCTTAAGCGTTCTCGTAGTTATTATTAAAAGTCTGGCAAGTGGGCCAGTGAGCAGAGGGATTTTTATTCGTTGACCATTGGTATCAGTGGAGTCACTGAAGTACTTTATTGGGATTACCAGTACAAAAGCTCCCATCATGCAAACCATGTCTGCCTGCATTCATCTTTTATTCACACGAATAATGACAAGAAAAGGCTAGATTTCCTCTTCTCTTTCCGTTGGGTAAACAAATCGCTTTTAACATTACATTCATTTAGGTCCCATCCTTATGAAGCCAGCCCGTCCCGTGTAAGATGGAAATTCCACTTAGGACTCTGAGAAAACCACAAGACGAAGCAGGAAGACGCGTTTCTTCCAGTTCAAGGGTACCTTTCACTTAGGATCAGTAGGAGAACCGCTTGTTCTTTTTTGTTGACCATGGCAAGTCAGAGTTGAAAATCTGAAGTGAACTGAAAGTGGAAAACTCTCACATTTTCCAAGAGAGTCAAAAGGAAAATGTTAACATGTTCATGTTTTGTTAGAACTATCAGATACATATGACGGATATAAAGAGACGACTTGGCATGACTGCTACCCGTCCTTCTTTGACAATCACGATTGAATCTTTAATGCAGACGTCACTGGAGAAGTATATTTCATAATATCCAGTTATATAATGCTGTTGTGTGTGCAGAGTTAGCTCACTTGTGCTTGTGCAGTATTCTCTATGATGAACATGATGTGAGACGTGAATTTATGGGTTTTCGTGGCTCTCCAACAGCTTTTTTGGCACACTTCAAAAAGAGAGAAAAGAGCATGAATGGCAAGAGGTCAGGATCAAGTGAAACTAAATGTAAGTAAGTAAGATGAATGGTGATTTTATACTTGACATCATTATCGTTCTCGTCGCGTAACGTTATGCTTGAGTTGATGCAAAAGTGCATGCATCGAGTCAGAAGAGACATCGCCAGTCATATTTGTTATAGACTTAGTTACATTTTACAAAGCCTATTTTACATGTTTTATGAACAGGTCACACGAGTGGCTCTACGTTGGTTATGCCAATTTCCCTCAAAAAGCTCCTTTCGCTAAAATGATTGCTAGAAGCTTCATCCTCAATCTGATCATCGCAATGAATAACGAGATGGAGCTTTTTTAATACATTGCCCAGGGATGAAATATTTTCTCCGACTGAAATGTGAATGAGTGCGCTGTGCTAAGAGTGACTGCGATATTATCAGTTCAAATTACAAAATACAGCCAAAGTAAAGCGACGGAGATGAATGCTTGAAATATCTGACTGAGCTGTGTTACATGCCAGCAGAACGAACAGATTTTATGTGCAGATTGAGCAAAATAAGCAGTCATTTTGACATTTTATATTAACTATACAATTCGGTCGGCGCAAGTTTCATTCATTTCCCTGCTTCTTCTCTTCACGCATTGAATGGCACTCGAAAAGTCTGCACTAGAAGGATAAATTTACGTGTGATTATGGAACGCTATTCTTGACAAGCTATTCATATTTCAAAGACTTTTCTCCAAATTCCGTCATATGTACTTGTTATTAGTAGGTACGAGACAATTCGTTAAATCAAAGTCCTATAATCATCGATCGCGAAACCTTACATTATCTAAATTAAGCGTTTCCTTCCTGTTACGTTTCTTGGAGCGGCCACTGACTCTCTCAAATTTCATAGTACATTTCTAAGAATAAAGTTTTAAACATTAGGTAACATTTGATGTATGGGGTAAGTTAAGGATGAAAGACAACGTGAGCTGATAAGTAAGAGTTTACGCATTTTTGGAAGGAGTCTTACAGATCTTCCTTACTTCAACCCACTCAGCATTCCCATGAGGCAGTTGCAGCGTTTTATGTTTTATATTATCCAGTTTAAATTTCGAGCATGCACACAAGATCACTTTTGAAAAATGCAAAAGTTTTTTGTTTGGTTATTGAAGAGGAGTAGTAGAAGAAAGAGATATTTTTAAAGAGCAATCTTTTCTAATCAGATTTAATGCAATACCCATTGCGTATTGCCTTCAGTTTGTTATGTCATATTAAGCTACTTAACTTGAATTTATAAAATGTCACATTGATTTGAACTGCTTGTTAAGTTTTACATTATTTACTTCCTTCCTTTCATTGATTTTTACCCGTCATTTTACAACAGGAAGTTTGGAAGGTCGTTGAAATAAAGATAATAATATTGCCGGTTATTATCGCATTGCAATATTACAAATTAGTTTCAACCAAGCCTGCCCCATTATTAAGGCTTATTATCATCAAGGTCTTTTATCATGTTGCTGTTGATGTACTCGATTTCAGAAATTGACTTTTTAGCATTCTTGAGGCATGCCACACCACATGCGTATTTCCTTTGCTGAAAGTAGTCGCTTAAATAAAGGCCAAAGAGCAAGTTCGTAATACGCCCGTAATAATTTTACTGAGAGAGTTCCAGGTGTCAAACACCCAGCGGGCATTTAGGATTGTTTGACTGCGGTTTCGTGTTTCATAGTTTCATTCTGGGACCGTTGTATATTGATGGCTTTCGACCAACTTTTCTAACAAATATGCTGCTAATATTATATTATAAAGAAATAGGAAGTTTAGTAACCTTTTTAAACAGCACATATATATTATTAGTTTTTAAAAAATAAATTCAATTGAGAAACAGTACAATTTACTTCTTGACTTCTGCTTTCGTAGTGGGATGCGCGTTTACTCGGAAAACTTCTTTATGCACATCTAGCATACATCGAAACGGAAAAATAAGCAGTTTTTAAAGATAAACTTTAAAATTATAGCCATCCCATTAATCATCGAGCAAAAATGGTGCTTATCATAATGTTACTTGAAATGTTTTTAGAATTTTCATTTACTTTGGTTGAAATTGTATTTAAATTGTGCCTTTAGAATTATTATTATTGTGAATCATTTAGAGTTAACTTCCTCATGTTGCTTCAAAGGAAAAAGTAATAAGAAGACAATTCAAAATCATTCTTAGCCTAAGAATCTTAGGTCATGATTACGGACATGTCATGTTGTAACTGTACGTAAGCTTTACTTTCAATCTAATTGAAAAGCTCTCCTACAATAGAAATAGGTATTTAAGTAATTTCCAACCACAACATGTAACAATTAATAAGGACTCCTCCACGAGAATTCAAAGAATTCCAATAAAATACCTAAGTAAACACAAACAAAACTTCACCATCATTGGCTGTAGCGCCATGATTATTTCCGAGAAAAATCCTTAAAAAAATGAACTGCAACTTTTTTGCTTTCTCAGTTCTTTCTTCCAAATCAAAACATTGTGATTATCTTACATTTCTGGGAACTAACCAGTCTGAACTTTAATTTTCTTCAGCAAGATGGATGTAATTTGTGACAAACTGGCAAAACTCCCTGCCACAACCACAAAACTGTCAAGGTTGTTAAGACCTTTTAAGATATTCTTCGTTTTAGCTTACTGTGTAAAATCGTCAAACTTTCTTTATGTCACAAACTTTTCTTGTCAAGTCATCATGTTCAACAAATTATTCCATGCGTCATATAATCTCATTAAATATTAAAATTGGCTATATTAATGTAAAAACACAAGTATAGCGATTAATAATGTTACGACGAGAGAACTGGGAATTGGGACATGTCAAAATCTGTGACTCAATCGGTGACACAACCGCGCAAATGTGCTAAATGTTAGTAAATATGGAGAATGTTTTTACTAGCATTACATGAAAAAAAAGCTGTAGCTTGTTAAAATAACCTTTATTAAGAACGGAAAACGTAAATCGAGTGTAAGAGGTATTTTATATTTTAAGACGCAAACCGTTCTGGCTATATAGATAATATTTGCCTAGAGTACCCAACGTTTACATACGCCCCCCTCTTAAATTAATTACTTGAATCAAATTTACATATATTGTTAATTAAGTACGATCACCATTTTTCGAGATGATCATAACGTTATTTATTAATTCCGACTTCAATTAACGTGATAGAATAATTACCTCTAGTTATTACGTCCAGTTAATTTTTAACTGTATAGCAAAACTTTGTACTTAAGCTGATTATTTTATTATACATTTGTTAGGACCAACGGGTGTCAAGAAGTATTTAGTGTAGAGTATTTTGAAATTGCCCATATTTCCTGTGAAGAAACAAAGAGAATTTGGCATTCATGCATAAAACATGAAAGGCATAACATCATACATCGCATCATATATTTCTAACGTATTCAAGAACGCGTTCAAATGAGACGTGAGATGGACTGTTGAAAAAAACAGGAAGCCAGACAAAAGGAAAATGTTAAAACAAAAGCATTAAAACATAACACATACATATTACCATACGCTCCTCTTGGTTCTTTATGTTCTACTTTTTAAGCGCACATGTACATTCCATGATCTTTTGTACTACAGGCATATTCTCTGCCACTCTTCCAGTCTTTGTTTTCTAATGTTCCGGAAGAAAAAGTACAAAGTGACACTTTGATCTATTCTTGGCTTGACGACTAGAAAAGTTGGCTGGAGAAAGCTCTCGTTCCCAATTTGGAGTTGCTCTCAAAATTATTAGACAAACTGGATAGGCATAGATAGCCTTTTTCCATTCGGATGGTCATGTGACAAGAAAAAGCTGGAGAAATGTACATAAATGTAGGTGGGCATGCATAATTAAGTTATAAAAATGTAATTTGTCCTGAGGTAGTTTTACAGCGTTTCTCTCTAATACAAGATAATTGCACACGGGGAGACGGAAAAGATGAATCATCATTATTATCCACTTCCTCTAGCAATAAACTTCTCCGGAGAGAGGCTCCAAGTAACTCTCCAGCAGTAGCAGTTGTGGCACCCTCCTCAAAATCCAATTTCTCTCTCGGTTGGAGATTTAAGAGGCAATCAAGGTAGCAGGTTCTCTTTCTCTCCTTTCACTCCTTTTTACAGCAAATAGGCAGAGGCACATTTCGCTCAGTTGTAAAAATGAGAGATGAAGGCGATCCTGATCCGGCTAGGTATATTACGTTCTTTTGTAGGCGCGTATAATTTATTTTTACACAAACGCCCACGGCTCATCTCTTTCAAAAGAAAAAAATGCAATAAGCAAATAATTTAACAAAATAGGAAAAAGTATATTATGATGATATAAAGCTCATTGCTGCAGCCGAGTTCCATTTCTCGAGCTCTCCATTCCAATACACACGCTTTTTGTGATAGAGATGATGATCAAGATGAGAGATGGATTTTACGACGTGGAAGAAGGTAAATGGGATCGTAATCATGAACATCTTGTTTACATTTGCAAAACTGACTCTGGCACTTTTTGGAATTCGGGTGGTAGTAGTCGTCGCGGTGGTGGTATGGTTCGACCTTCGAGTGTCTGTTTTTGGCTTTTGGGTATTTTTTCCCGTGGAAGGCTTTCCCTCCTCTCTGTCTGTACACTACTATAAACAAGATCTGTTTTCTTCCCCGTTCCCTTAGTCAGTTTTGGCTTGTTGAGCCGTTTGGTGATCAAAGGAGCTAGAATTTTTTTTGACGTCTTTCTGGAATGCTGTGTTGCGGTGACAAGATATATCGGTTTCGGGAACTCCAAACTTTGTTCATTATTATTGACTTGACTTCGACTTTCTCTTTCTCTATCCAAACAAGTGACAAATACGCCTATTCACTATCCACTGAGCTTCACGGTGTATCCAGGAGCAGGGAAAAAATCTCCAGTTCCTAAATTTATGGGACAATTAAAAAAGCACATAAAAGGGAGGATAGTAGTGTTGATCTGGTGAATAATTTATTATTAACTTTTGGACTCTTATTATTGTCAATTGCTGTTGGGAGAGGAAATGATCGTTTACTTCTCCTGCTGGAAATTCTCCAGCGAAAGAGAGTGAGTCTCCACGTAGTTTACTAGTACAATTTATGGGGCAATATGTGACATGGCTGAAAACAAAAGGTGATCATTGAAAGGAAGGGAACGCAAAAACTCTATAATTTTAGATCTCTGAAAAACGAGAGAAGATCAAAAACTCTGTGATCTACTGAGCCAGTAAATTATGTTATACATCCCGTTGGAACTTTTTTCTAATTGCCAAAAGAGGAACAATTGGAGCAAATAGATCACAATTTTTCAAAAGTTATTTGTTTTATTGGACACAAGTCTTTAATGAAAAAATAATTGGCGCGGTTGTCTCGCTTACGTTATCGTGTGCAATATAACATTATATTACTACTACCTTTCCATTTCCAAGAAAAGAAAGTAACGCAGGCTGAAAAATCATACGGACAAAAACAGCGTAGGTGCTAACAATAGAAAATCCAGGTAAGCAAGAGCATTTCATTTCCCCATCCAATCTTTCTCCACACAAAGCATTGGGTTTGTATTGGTATTCAGTTCTAGTCGAGATGATTGAGCTGACACAGGCAATGCCACTCTGTGCCAACTCTATGTCCTTCCATTCCATATTTGCTGTCAGAGAGAGGGTGTGTGTGTTATTACTAAAATCTCATCACTTTTTTATTTGCTCCACTGCATATTTGCTCAAGGTAAATTTGGAAGGCTGAAAAAATTAAAGTAAATCAAAATTTGGATGTCAGCATCAATCAAATCAAGTTGTAATTTGGGTCGTAATTGAAAAAATCATTAAAGAATATGTTTCACTAAATATTTCCCATGGTGTAAGTAAAACTAGGAATGAAAGTCAATTTGTACCTGCTCACGGATGACTAAATAAATAGCAAATGAAGGCGATAATGATATTTTACTTGATATTTGTACATTTTTGCTTTCGGAGACATATTTATTTACTCAAGTGGGATGCTTGGAACCGTACGGTACGACCATTATTTGATTGTGGTACTTGTTTACAAGCATTTCGCGATGATTTCGCTCCAAATGTGAACCAAGTGGAAAATGCAAGTTGTATGATTATTCTACTGCGAGCAAAGCAGCTTTCAAGAATTCAGTCCAAACAAAAAATATTTTCGGCAAGCACTCCCTCCATAGTCTTTTTTCATTTTTAGGGTGGATATTTATAAAATTTACCGAGTATTTGCTGAGGTTTGTCACTCTGAATGCTTTCGTTATCCCCGGGAACGATAAAAGCCTTTTACCAGAAAATCCACCTTTTGTGTCAGGATCTGGACAAAATACACAAACATGCCTTAATTCTCCATAATTCCATTGTCATAATGGGCTTTCATATCAAGCCAACGCGGATGGATTTTCCTTCATTTTATCGAGTTGTTATTTTAGGCCTCGCTAATGTCTGTCGGAGAGAAAATCTGTGGAGGAGATGCTGATTGCTACAACATTTTCCAGCTCGTTCGCATTCTACATTTTACAACCGAGCACTTTCCAAAGAAAGTGAATGGTTTCATTTTTCTATAAAAAGGTCAAATTAAATTGCAAAGGGATTCAGAACTAGCAAGAGAATTGTAGAACGATATGGAATATATTACGGCTTTTATGGGGTGGGAGACGTCTTGCTGGAGGTCGCTTTCGTTCGGTCTCCAGTCTCCAGCAGTTGCACGGTTTGCAGAGATAAATAATACGCGTAATGAAATATGGCAAAATGGTGGAAGGGGAACGCGGACTTACCTAGGTGAATTCGCTGGGTTCAGTGTTTGCGGAAAAGAGATGTTATTTACCGCCTCGAAAAAGATAATTAACGTAAATAATCTAATACTTGAGAAATGGAATGTGTCCAGCAATATTCCCGAGCAGAAGATGAATTATCATAATAATATCTCAGTCTCAGAATAAGGTTCTGCTTCTGTATTCAGGCGAAGAATATCCCTGTTCCAAAACAAAAACCAATTTCTCCGCTGAAGGCAGGATTACGGCGGTTGTCCAAACATCCTCTTTCCGGTCAAGGGATGGAAGTGGAAAATAAATAACTTTCGTCGTTATTACCATTTTGTCTTCCTGAGTTGGCACGAGAAATAGCATGCAAAAGCTGAAACAACGTCGTCGCATCAACCTAAGCAACTCAAACATTCCACATTTGCAAGTGAAGCAATGCAAGGTAGGTGGATACACGCAGCCTGATAATGTAAAAAACACCAAAGGAAGAGAAAACCAAAAGAAGCTTACTAAAAAGAAATTGTGATAATGGTACCGACAGGTTTTTCTTTGGCAAAATCAGTGAGCAAGTTCAAGTGACACAAAACAAGACAAAAGTTTTCTGCTCCTCGCTGTTGACCTTCGTGGACAAGACATTAATGAGTAGAAGTGGGCTTGCATGTTGACGGAAAATCACTAATTCCACGTTCCATCAACTCATTCTTGACATCAAGGCTATTACATTAAAACCATTCATTATCAGGTGACCACTGGACGCCTTTCAACACCCACACACGACCATGGCGCTTGTTTATCACATTTCCATTGCGTAAGAGATGTTATTTGTTCTCCATCTAGAACATTTTTTTTCTAATTCAATAATTCGGAGAATTTTATTTTCATAGATATTACGTATGCCCCGAGTTTGCAAATTTTCAAGGCAGGAAAAGCAAAAAGTGTATTTTGGCGTAAGATATTTACATTTTTTCCTGGTCGCATCAAGCAGTTTGAGACTAGATTTAAGCCAAACTGCGGTCAAAAATTCAACAGCGTGAAGAAAAGTTTTTGACTGGCAAAGATTATACTACTCACATTCATTTGACGTGAATGGCCCCACTTTAAATGAATCGGATGAAATGCCTCTTCATCCCATTTTAGATTCAGATTTCCCTTTCCTCTTCTGCTTAGTTCTTTGTTATTGCACATCACTTTCAGCTCTAGTCTGAATTTAGCAGAAAGCAAACCAGTAACCCAAATTCCCAACTCCCAACTCTTTGATTATCTAAAACTGAGGCAATAACAGTAATTTAAATGTTGGACACACAACGCTCATTCATTCATAATAATAGCGAGTTTATGGTACACGGTTTTTATTCGCCGCATGGCGTCCTCTTCCTAGTAGAAATGGCAGAAATGTGTGTGGGTCTCAGTCTCCGTGGCCTGTTCCACTCCCATTCTGCATATAAAGTGAAAGGAGGAAATGACAAGGCGCGTTTGTAGCAACTCATTTCTTCCATGCAATAGTTATTTCCAGTCGACTTTGGCTCAAGTGTTATGATGCCCCAAGCCCTAACAATACCATAATCACGTTTTAGTTTTGCACTCCACCAGAGTTGCAGGGAGGACGAATAAATTCCTCGCTGAAAGCAACAAGGCGGATGTTCACTGCTCATCCATTCATAATAATGGTGTGTTTATGGGACTTTTCTGTGCACCGATTTCTTTTTTCTCCTCTTCCTAAACCCAGAATTATCCCCAGAAATCTGCATAAATAACCTCAGTTGGGAACGGAGGGATGTAGGAGAAAGGAAGTGATAAAATTACACACTTCATTATGCTCACCTACACAGACAAAAGAATCTGTTCTGGACCTGCGCTCCGCTGGAGAAAGCAGCTGTCCAGATTTATTCAATTTTTGTTTTTGCGAAAATGACTCATTTAAAAAAGTAAAACGATCACAAAAAGTGGAGAATTTGAATTTTTCATTCTAAAAATAACTTCTAGGCTTTTTGAGTTCCCACAAGGAACCCTGCAAAGATCTCCCACTTGTTTTTACAAATGACTGGAAATTTTCCAGTGAAATCGAGAAACGTAAACGTCTCTGCGATAATAAATAATCTGGAAATAACGCAAGGTGACAATTCGAAATACTTGGACTATGTGAGAGCATATTGTGTGTGTGGGTAAGGAGTATGTATTTTTTACTCCAACTTTTTCAATCACTTCTCCCCAAAGAAGGGACGTAGTTGGAAATGAGAAAAGTTTTTTTTCTCGTCTCCCGAAATATATTCCAGTAAGCGATTGGGACAGACATGGTCACATTTTCTGTGATGATAACCGTGCTGGGACAGGTAGTATTTTTGGCAGTGAAATATTACTCCTGGTAATGATTCTGTCTTGCCTGTGTATATTGATTGTCCCAGTCGTCCTGGCTTTGTCAGTTGCATTGTTTACGTGATGGAGATGATGACTGGCAGAAAAGCAGAAACAGAAATCTGCACCCGTTCCCAGTCTCGTTCTCATGCACACGGTTTCCACAGTGGGAGTCGCAGAGCAGAGTGTTCGGCTCCAGCTTTAGCATAAAGTTGCTTTGGGTCATGCCGATTCATGATTTCGCAAGATGTTTAGGTTTTAGCCAGTCTATCTCCATTCCGCTTCACTCTAGATACCAGTGGGAGTGCGTCTATGACCAACCCTTTTGCGCAATAATATGCTTTTTATCTGCCCTTCAGGTTCACTCAGAGACGTCATTAGTAACTGTTGGGAGCACATCAAACGAATTTTTTCCGGTTGACGGCAAAACCTCTTCAAGAAAAGGCACTCATGTCCACGTTGTATTTGTCTTGCAAAAAGCAGAAGTGAAATGCAAGTGGATGGTTATCTTCGTAAAAAAGGTTACAAGGTGAATCTCACGAAGTGGCTTGAGTGATATGAAATGTTCTTGACGGGCAATGAAGCTATAGCAAAGCGTATTATTGACATACACTTAGACAAGGATGTAAAATCGCTCAAAATGTGGTATTTTACGCAAAATTGTAAGCAAATAAAAGAGTCTCAAATATGAATGAAGTGAAATTGAATTTTGCATTGGTTTTTAAAATAACACTATTTTCGCCCCTAATAGGGTAGTGCGAGTAGGATACGAGTAGATCAACAGGAAAAATAAGTAGACAAAAAGCTCCAGTTTGGACCAATTCCTTTTTTTTTCTTGCGTGGTTGGTTGATTTTCTGAAAGCAGATTTCACTTTTTCGTATTTTATTTATATATAATGAATGACATCGTACTATGTACGCGACAAACTTGCATCGTTTCGCAATCGTGTAGAAAACAAGATTTGCTGAAACATGTTTATTTCTCAACACACAATGTAGTTTGGGTTGGGAAGACGTACACAATAATTATCATTGTTGCATTGAAATACATACATCCTCCTAACTTTTGTACAGAAAACCCCCTTACCAAATTTTATTTTCTGATAAGCTCCTTTGATATTTCAGGAAATCATTAAATACTACATCAAGTTAAAATTCAACTACCGTCATTTAATACTAATTAAATAAAAAACAATTCTTTTGATGGTGTTTGCATGATCAACAATCTCAACAGTCAACAGCCCTCCAAATCTGAATCCAACGCTCCAAAATCCAATGCTTTTCAAAGAGCTACAAACTACAACTTCAAAGTAATTTTAGCGTGGTATAAATCGAAATTTAGCATTGATCTTCTTCAGCTAGAATTTTCACGCTAAGATCATTTTACTTGTGAGCTTTAATGTAGAAAAGGATGATAAAAGATGAATGAGTTGCTCTTATGTACCCACACACACAAACATTCATAGGATGCGTTAATATTTCGTTGAGTGGGAGTGCCGAGTGATGATGGGAGAAGAAGTAAAATGTGAAATGGGTTGTTTTGATTGAAGTTGAAATGATCTATGAAGTGTCTTTGGTTGGTTACTTTATGCTATACTTTGCTCATTTTCCTACTACTTCTCATTCCTTTTCGTGACGTCTGGCTGTTTTCAAGAGGATACCATCCACATTCACTGGAAACTCGTATGGTTAAAGATAACCTTGTTGGATAATGCTGTTGCAAGGTTCGCACAATATTTTGTACTGATTTAATAACAGCTTTGGGTACTGCGAAAGCATCATCGCTTCATTGAAAAAGCCAAACGGTTTTTATTTTTTATTTTTAGTAAAATGCAGATGTCGAATGTTTCATTGGTAGTTTCGACAGTCTAAAAGTTCCCGTCACGCCCTGCAGAATTTATGGGGAATTAAATTTTTAAGAATTTGTCAGAAAAATGCTGTCATTGAAAGTTAAAACTTTTGCATATTTTAATATCCTGAATGCAGAGACTTGCAATTTCTTAAATATTTCTTAAATACTTTTCGCAACTCTGGTTGTTCATTGGAAATAGTGCTTTAAAGCATATTATTTTCAGTTGAGCTGAGTTGCTCGACAGTGAATGCGTCATAGTTTTCATCATCAACATGGAAGCAATCTAATTTTACGACAGTAGCGACAAAGATATAAATGGCCATTTGACCAGCCGATTGCCAAAAAACCCTAGAGGAAATTATTCCCAAATTCATACGCATAATTACCTAATAAAATCATAATTTGTGCTGTGTGACCAGCATTTTAACGAAAGCATGACAGAAAGGAATGACTAGAAATTGCCCTCCAAGCGAAAAATACAAAGTCCTCCGGGGAGAGACAACGCAAGACAACATCCCCAAAAATCCAATTTCCATCTCGGAAGGAGATTTAGTGCTAAGCTCCCGCTCACATCTTACAACAAGTTCATTTTCTCGCTCGGTATAAAAAGGGATCGTGAAATGAACGGTGATCTTTATTGCCTTTTTATGATCACTCTAGACTTGGAGACAAGCGCCCACTCACAAAATCCTGTTCTCCATATTTTTTATAATACAAAGAGTGGAGTGGTGGAGGGATATCAAACAGGAGGATGTGATACGAATGAAATCACCTTTTAATACTCTTGTTTACCTGTTTACGTACAATAAACTGTTCATTTTTTGTGTGTACCGTAACTGGCCCTCACCTTCTGAATTGATAGATATTTGTAAAGATGAAAATTGGGTTCTCCTCAATCATCTTGATTGCAAATTAAACGTACGTAAATAACAATCTTTCGAGTTTTATCAACTCTAAATTGGTCGAATAAAGGAAAGTGAAGCAAATAAAAATACAAAATATTCTCAAAATTAATCCACTGCTTAAGTCGGTTGTAGCTCCGCAGTAATGGAAATATTACATTTTTTACCACTATGTAATTGTCAGTGGAATGATTTTTGAGAGTTGCGTGATTGCTAGCGAAATAGCAATTTATCAATTTAGTCACAGCACTTACCAAAACATTTCGTCCATCTCACTTTGATGTTGACTCTACTGTGTTTCACATACATTGCAAACACACAATTGAGCATCATTTACAGAATCTGTAACACATTTCATCATTATTGATTCATTAACAAAGATTCAGTTCAAATTCAAGGGCCACGTCGTCCGAAAACAGGAGATGAGTGCCTAAAATTGCTTTGGATCATTACACAGTGTTAGTAATCAAGTTCTCCTCAAATTGAACCTTTTAACAGTAATTGTGTGTGTTCACCTTGCTTTTGTGAACACATTATGTCACTGTATTCACTATACTCTGTGAACTGACATTGTAAGACTTAAAAAACAAACTACTAAACTGAGCCTCTGGTAATTTGTTCAAAAGAAACAAAAAATTCCCTTTGCTTGCAGTGTCTTTAAAAATTCACTTTGTGAACAAAGAAAAACGACGGTCCGCGACCGTTTCTCCAACTCAGCTCATTCGAGGCATATTTAAAAGTTTATACATATGTGCTTCAACTTCTTTCCATGTATCTTATGTCATCTATAGTTGTTATATTCCGGATTGTGGACGAACAGGCGGACTGGCGGTACATTTTTCTTTTCGCTTCTGGTTTTCACTACTAGCGCTTCACTCTCAAATAAAGTAAAGAAATGATCTCACCGTCGTCAGTTGCAATAGAAAACAGAACAGACAGAACAAAAGAGTGAAGAAGAAAAATAAACTGACTTTTTCTTTTCTGTTCTTCTTTCTGGCTGAATGGTTTCATTCAGATTGTTATTCTCGTTATGTACCAGGAAAAAACTGTTTCCCAGTAGAATTCCATTGAGATGGAAAAGTAGATGCGTTGTTTCTACTAAAACAACCACAGTGCCGAATTGATGGAGGGGTCTTATTTTGATTATGATTGCTTTTCGTGTGCGTAGGACGTTTCCTTTATTTAATTGAATATAGATGCAGGATTGGTGGAATCCAGGAATTTCGAGGGGAACAGGAAATGAGAAAAGTTGAGCAAAGTTCAATGTGATTCATCATCCCCTTCATCACAATCACACATGGTATTATTCTGTCGTCGCTCCTTTTTTGTATTCTCAAAGATGTGCCCTGGCCTCGTCACATTTCTTATTGACTCACAAATACAAACTACACCAAATATAATGGGAATGTGACTTTTAGAGAAATGAAATAATATTTTACTACTTTCTTTGATGATATGCATTCCAATCCTTTATAAATGTATCTAGGCCGTCACGGTTCCAAAAGCATCCGATTTTCCTTGAGAGAAATTTGATATAATTCCGTTGGCCCACACTGCGTCACGTTCGGGGACTAATGATTCTTCACAAACTTTTTGCATACAGTTTCCACATACTCCAACTCACTCAACTCAGCGGAAGTGTGCATAGATAGGTGAAAGTAAAATGGGCAAAAGAAATTATGACAGAGAATAACAAAGACTTCCGAAAGTCGAAAGTCAAATAGAAATTATTTTCCACCATACAAAATAATGGAAAGTAACAAACAATGGACGAAATACATAGCATAAAAGCCATCTCGAACAAAGCCAGCTTCGTGTTGAATTAAAGAAAGCATAAAATAAACTACAACCTCCATTGTCTTTCTCTTGAATTTATTCCCCATTATTTTAATCTCGTGGAATTGTTAGTGCTACCTACACACAACTGCGCTTCTCTTAAGGGATAATCTACGTTGCCGTCAGTTTCGGTAAATAAGACGTTTCTCTTGGATAGGGCATATGAACTTAAATACCATCGCAAGAAATTGCCCCAAATTTTTCCGAATGTTCGAAATACCTCTGGAGAAAAGGAAAGATTTATGGGCAAGGCTAATTAACGTGAATAATAATTTAGTTGGGTTGCCTTTCTTCTCCAGTCATCCATTTTGTTCGGCAGAGAGCGGATGAATTATCGCAGCGGTACAGAAGTAATTCCAGGTCAATCTAGTGACTACCATCCTAAAAATTATCCAATTTCTCTGGAGACTGGATGCCTGTGACACGACAATATTAGCGCATTTGTTGACACGGAAGATGGCTTGCGATGAGATGAGTAAGCCATTAAAGGGAATGACATGATCCTCCATTCGTCCGCGGACTGTGACTCCAGAGTTTCTTCGCTTCGCAGAAATGTTCAGTATAAAGATGCAAGCTTTTCCTTGTCGGTGCCTCAGTCACTTTCCAGAATGTAGAGCTCAGCTCAACTCAGGACTCACTAGAGCGATATTCACATAGAAAAATTTTCTCCAGCAAGCAACACAGACTTCCTGCTTTCGAGACATTTTATATTAAGTTTCTTATAGACTCACCGCAGGATGTTCCACAAAAAACTACGACAAAGAAGACGCCGTGTGTTTTGTGCATTGATTCATAGTTGAATTCGACAAAAAATCATGTTTGTTTGCCAAGTGCGAATTAAGAGCATAGCAGCCGTTCTCAAGAAATGTGGGCGAGAAAGGACAGAAAATACTGGTGATTTGATATTAAAAAAGAATGGTGCAGATAAAGTTTTACAACTTGGAATATGAGAAAGGACTATTTTCAGTTACTTATCGACGGTATTCCTCTTCTCAATTTCCATCTTCATTTTATAGAATAAACGATTTGAAGTTAGATATAATCACTCGTTCCTACTTTTAACCAGTTAAAAAGTGTGGGTTTTTTTACAATAAATTATTTGTTGGCAGTGCAGATTCCCTACTGCTTCATTCACTCTGAGAGAATTCACTAGACTGTACACAAAATTGAGATTTGCTTTCCATTCTCAATCCAAAAATTGGAGAGAACGTAAACTTCATTTTATTTTCTCATACTTCTTTTTCTAATCGAATTTACGCATCCTCGCGCTGGTGGAAGGAGATTTCAAGATAAACGATAAATTGAATTTCAAATACCACAGCGCTGCTTTGATATTGGTATTTAAAAGAGCTTCCCAAGAAATATTGTAGCATTTAATTTAATTTCCACGAAATTTCTTATCTCATTGAGCAGAGTAAATAATGATGATTCAGAATGGCTGAGATTCAGTAAAGCTTTTTACACCACCTATACCCACAGCAATGTAATTTCATCAGGTTTTCTTGTAAAACTTTAGGGAATTTATAAATATTAAATATTATGCTTTTCCCTATTTAAAGTCAAATGCGAACACGTCCTTATGCCAGTAAACTACTAAAAACCGTGGGCAGTGAGTGGCGAATAAATCCTTAAAGGTGTAATATCGGTCGGCGGGGCATTGAGAGACTCAATAAAAGAAGATATTTCCCTCGGGCATTACGTTACGGTCATAGGGTACACATATGAACGGAAGTCGATAAAACTTGCATAACCCATAGATTATCAAGACTAGAACGATACCTTTATTCAAAATAAAAATTATAGCACAGTAATATTTTATCCACTGAATATCTTACTGGGATGACATCAGTACACCAGTATCAGTAACAATCCCCTTAGGACAACTCCACTTGATTCCTTCAATTAAATTTGCCTGTATATCAGCTTTCAAAATCTTTCTGTCATGGTATAACTGACTCTGAAAAGACGACACATGAATGTTCATTCATAAAATTGAGCAACTTTATGAAAAACTAACAGTTTCTGATATACAGTACAAAAAATATTCGTCTTTTGTGAATGGCATTGCCGTGCAGTGTCCCTTAAGCGAAATATTAAAGAATGTAGAAAGTTCGTTTTGATTTTGCGTAATCAATGGTTGTTTATGTTTGTATTGTTTCAGATATTTTATTAACTTGATACCTAGAATGAGCAAAGAGTAAGTCTACGATGGATCCGGAAGACATTTTTAATAACACTTTATTAAATGAGACCATTTTTGGGGGAGGCGGAGACTCCGTGTTCCCGGTCGCTGGCGTGGAGACGAATGCTACGACTGTGTCATCTCCAGGATATTGTGGGAACAGTCTGAGAAGTTTGTCGAAGTCATACAGAACGGTGCACGGCTACACTAGTTTGATGGTGTGCCTTTTCGGAGCACAAGCGAACATTCTGAACCTGATCGTGTTGACCAGAAAAGATATGATCAATCCAACCAACGCAATATTGACTGGACTCGCTCTAGCTGACCTGTTGAATATGCTTGAATATATTCCCTACGCCGTGTACATGATTGTTCCTGGAAGCAAAACCACCTATGCATGGGCACTCTTCGTTTTGATACATTCAAACTTTGCGCAAGTAAAAACAGAAAAGAGCAAATTCAATATTTTTACGACCCTCATCAATCATTATTTCAAGGTTAATCTGTTAAAACTAACGCAGTTTTTGATTCTGATTTTACTAGGTTTGTCATACTATATCGATTTGGCTGACAGTGACCCTTGCAGTGTGGAGATATATCATGGTGGCAATGCACACAAAGTGCAAAACTTTATGTTCCATGGATCGAGCCAAATGGGCCATTGGATCCGCCTATGTGACCTCCCCTCTACTTTGTGTCCCCATTTATTTATCCTTCTCCCTTACTCCACTGCTACCCTCCTCTGGCAGTGCAGAACCTCAGGGAGCCGTTAATGCTACTACATCACCTGACTCTTGGAATCAGACTGCAAATTTTACTTCGGCGCGCAGTTCCACTTCAGTAGACCCAAAGTACATTGTCAACTTATCAGATCTGGCAAAGAGCACACCACTTTTAATGACTGCAAACTTTTGGCTTTACAGGTACATTTCAGTTCATATCATAACTTTTCTCTCACACGGAAAAGGAACGTTTCATTGACAAGTACATCGCCTTTTTTCATGAAAAATTGAATTTCTTTCTTGTTGATTACAGCGTGGTCATAAAACTTATCCCATGTACCCTGTTGACTGTTGTGAGTCTCAGACTTATCAACTCTTTGATGGAAGCCAAGAAAAGAAAGGAAATGCTTCTGAAGAAACGTAACATACCTCCTGTGGCAGCTGCGCAAGTAGGATGCAATCATCCACCAGGAGAAAATCCCATCCCACAACCTCGACGTGGCGGTGGAGATCACGCCGAATCAGGAGGGTCAGATCGAACAACGCGAATGTTACTTGGTAAATTGTTTTGCTTACATTATTTATAATATATTGGTTTAGATTGATATTTAATAAACATTGCTTATGCTTTATGAATTTTATGAATTTAAAATAAAATCCGTTGGTGCAACGGCGTCCACCAAAGCCACTGCATCTTTCTGTAGATCACTGCATAGATACAATACCGCTTCCCGTACCAAATCTTCATCTTGAGCTTTCTTCATGTACCCCTATTCGTAAAATATTGACATATGCTTTTCCAGACTCCATAAACCATAAAGGCAAAGAATTTTCTCAAGGACAATTTTGATGTCTTTCGAAAGATTTGGCTTATTCACAAGTTTCAGCCAGAAATGTTCTAAAATGTAATGCTCGATGAAAGCAATTGCCAAAGTAGTTTGAAATTATTACTAGAATTTTAAAATAACAAAGTACTTAGCAATCTTTTTGTGACGTAACGTTTTATTACTTACTAATCAAAAAATGTATACACAATTTAATAACTCAAACAGTAACATTAAATAAGAATTATAAATGGTAGTATTTTTTCATTGTTGTAGAACGAAGAGATTTTATTTTCAGTTCATAGCGAACGATATAATATTAAGATGGACAATAGCAGTTCTAGCGTTTCAAGTGTTTCGTGCATGTTAATTACACTACTGCGCTAAAAGACTGAATAATTAGACTGACGAGTAATTGTAACAGAAAAACTATAACTTCACATGTATAGAACTAACGAGTAAAACTAAACTAATGGAAGTTTATATATCGAGCAAGAATGCCAATTTCTAATTTTATTTTGTGCTACACTATTTCACGAGTACTTTTTATAGGACAGTCAAGTTAATTTATTTATAAGCAGGAAAAGAAACAGTCAACAAAAATGTATCGCCTAATTAGGTTACTGTAAAAACTTAAAAATGACTCAAAATGAAGAAATTCGTTTTGTAGCAAGAATCAAGTTCTCATCAATTATTTTTTAATTTAGTCAACACCTCACGCTATGAATGCAGGTCTCTCTAACTATCTTACAGATGAAGTCTACTTGCTTTTCTTACGCCTCTTCTCATCTCCAGAATCTGAATGTTTCTACCCAGTCGTTTGTGCTCAAAGATTTTGTTCTTTCTTTTCAGCAATTCTTTTGCTTTTTCTGATCACCGAATTTCCTCAAGGTCTCCTTGGTCTGCTTTCTGGAGTACTCGGTGATGCTTTCTTCAAATCATGCTACATTCCACTCGCCGATCTCATGGATTTCGTTGCTCTGCTCAATTCTGCCATCAACTTTATTCTTTATTGTGCAATGAGCAAAAAGTTCAGAGACACCTTCACCCAGGTCTTCCATCTCAACAGGCTGCTGAAATGGGGACGTCGACAGGGAAATGGGTTGGGTGGCACCAGAAGGAGCAGCGGGGGAAGGGTGCATGCAGTTGCCACCTTGCAACCCCCCGTCGTTTCAATAAGTAATAATCATTCGAACCACCTTGAAAGTCAGCAAGATACTAGCCTGGTTTCGACTGAAGCAGTTTGAACCTGATTTGAAGAAATGGTTTATAAGAAATTTAACAATTTTAAATTGTATAAAGAAAACAGTGTTTTAAGCGTAAAAATGAGTGCAAACACTTCGAAATGCATTTATATTTTCTATTGTATATAAATATTCATAACTTAGATTTACATTGCATGCCAAGCACATTTATTTCAATTTTCTCAATTGACCAAAATGAGAGGTTTTGAATATCCAAATTGTGTAGGTTTTTATTGTTTACCTACACAGACATATCTTTAAAGTTAGCAGTTTCCTCCAAAAAAACGCGAAATATGTTTTTAATAAATATGAAACAATGCACAGGTTTATTATTAACCATGTACATAATATGCTAAAACTACGATTTATGTGTAATAAATAGTCAATCAATAATTTTTGAAAAGGATGAAGCATATAGTCATATTGTGGGAAATTGTAGAAGTATGCCAATTTTGTAATATCCAAAATGCTAAAATTCAATTTCAAAATAAATAACTTATGTAGTTCATTGAGATAAATACGTTTGAGATTTGGGTTTCAAAAATGATTTCACCTTTTCAATCCAATGGCTAGACGCTTCCATCCAACTTGGGTCACCCAAGGATAACTATAAATCCTTGAGGTTTGCACAATTTTGTCTGTTTAATAATTTACTTAATTGGCATGATAACGTTAAACGACGACGATCTTAGAACGATGGAACTTAAAACTTCTAAAGATTCTAGTCACAACTTATGACTCATAAGTTAGGAACTCCTAACCTCGATATCAATGATTATTGTGTCAAACTACGGATAAAATTTTATGTTCTAAACGTATTATTGTGTTTAGAATTTTGAACATATGGCAATATGTACAGGTACAATATGGCGCATGACGGAGCTTCTATAAGCAGTGTGAACATCGACAGTTATGCAACGCTTATCGATAAGGGTGAACTGGATAGGGACGAGTGGCTGGATTTCCAGCTAGCAAAACTTCAAGCGCAGCTGAATAATCGGGGTGAAGTAAACCCGACCTTACAAAAACGACTGTATCATCTCCTTCGTATTCCAGATTCTGTCTACAATGACATGTTACAATCCGTTAGAGATGTCACTCGGATCAAGGAGCGAGTTGATGCAAAAACTTACCGACAGCGTGAAGAGGAAGAAATTATGGAAGCAAAAAATTTGAGTGGCGAAAAGAAAGATTTCAAACGTCCCGGATGCTTCAAACGATGTTGCGTCTCCTGCAAATACCTTTTCCGGAAGACTGTTTACGAATTTTTCCATATTTCAATTGCCTCGTTTACCTTGCTCTGGTGGCATTATTGTTTGTATCTGCAGCTCGTTCTAGCAATTGTGACCACCGTCCTCGAACTGTCTATTTTAATGCAACTTCGCACTCATTGCGGAAAAGGTTGTGAGGCTTTACTTAAATCTGTGGGAGGATTTGGCTACACTTTATGCGCCCTGATGTTTGCGGACACAATTTTTGGCTGGGTTGCTGTCCGATATCGCTCGAAGCCACTTACCATTTGGGTCGGTAGTCAGATAACGAAGAAATAAAAACCAATCGTTGGCAATTTAAAGATGTTCTTTTGTATTTACAGTATTTGGTTATTCTCATTCTGCTTCCTTGCATCTTTGTCTTTTATCATGTGGATTCCACTGTGGGCGATGAAAGCGAACAGCGAAAAATTGCCGACCAAATAGCGTCCAAAATTGACAATTCTCACGGAAATCATGACTCTCTTCCTCCTTACATCAATCAGATGCAGATGAATTTTGCATGTTGTGGGGGAAATGGCCCGACAGACTATTTGAAACAGGGCAGTGAAAACATTCCAGACTCATGTTGTCTAAGGAGGACGTCAACTGCGGCACAAAAGGCACGCGTTCGTTGCAGCATTAAAGGTGAAAATGAAACAACCCGGGACTTACAAGTGAACCGAAGAGGATGTGGACTTGAAGTGGCAAATTACATTTTTCCATCTTTACAGCTAAGGTGGACACTGCTGAAAGCTTGGATTTACCTAGTGATCTTAAGTTTCGTAGGTTCTATAATGTTTCTGAGGAGCTACAAAAAGCTTGGAAACATTTCCGGTAGAGGTGAAGTGACACTGACGTTGGGGGAAAAACTTCTTGCCGCATTGGACACTCATGATGTCGATCATGAGGCAGATGAACGTGTGAATGAATTGAGATTCAGACTGGCGCACTGTCAAACGATCCCAGATGTAATTCTTACTCTCATGGAAATGATGGATGAAGCAGAAGAGTTACTTCATGTGATTCCGGAACACTTGGCGATAAATTTATTGGGCTTGTGGAAACTACGGAGGAGACAGGGAGAAAGAACTGAAGAGCTGACGGAACAATCTCCCACTCGGGCGAGTAACGATGAAAGTACTGTAAATGTGAATGATAGAAAGAACGAAGAAGCCGAAAATAAAAGAATGGAGCGGCTTTTGGCAGAAGTGATTCGCCAAAGTCAGGAATCGGTGAGAGAGCTTCAAAAGAACAAGAAATTATTGGAGCCACCTAATTTCACTTCTACTGAGAAGAGAGGTGAACTGCATCAGACTGTTAGCAAAATCCAGAAGGGGAAAGAAAATCAGAAAAGATTGAAAAAAGAGAATGAAGTCTAACTGTCGTCTTAACCGTCAATTGACGAACGAAAGAAACTTTTTAAATAATATGTAATTGCCTTTTAATTTAACTTAAAGCTAATTAAAAACTTTACAATAGTATCTTAAAATTAGAATTAGAACTAAAAAAAGTCATAAACTTAAATCTTAAAAGTATAACTTCTAAACGATATACTTTGATATTAAAATCGTTCTTAGGTTTTATTTTTTTATCTCAACAGACAAAATTACAATACATCATGAATATAATTCCATTAAAAATTCCAAGTTTATTATATAATAGACATTTCGACATCGTTATTGGAAAATCGATTCGGTTTGGCGATTCTGCTTTCTATTCTAGACGTTGGCATTGTTTCCATCTGTGGCCATCCAAGTATATAAAACTAAGATGGGTTTTGCTGGGTCCACAGGTTTTGACTCTTCTTCATCTTTGAAACAAATTAAGAGTAAGGGAGGGGCGTCCTGGACATATTCTCCATTCTCATTCTTCAAAGGACTTTTCAGAACTCCTTCTGACATCTCAACAGTGACACCATCGTCCGTATAGATCTCGGTGCCGGCTCCATAACCTGTGCATCGATTCCCGGTACCCTCAATGCGCAATTTTAAGTTGTCTCCTTCAACAATAATGTGATTATTGTCCCCTACAATGGTAAGCTGATGGCGTTCACTCTCGACACGGACTGTCATGCCGCTACCATACATGGTACAAGACAACCGGGTTCCTCCATTGAGGACGAAGGCTGGAGGTTCATCATTAGAGAAGCGATTGGCAGCTGAAATCCTGCTCCCAGGCTCCATGTCTTCGGCAGAAATCTCGACTTCAGAGGCGCCGTTTCCCATTATGATAAATAGGATGAAGAGGGACCAGGATGCAAATGATCAAGTAGTGCGAAGACGACAATGTACTTTTATAACAGTAATGTTTATGGTAGAAAATAGAATTTTAAAAGAAGAAGAAAACGTTTTCTCCATTTATAGAAGGAGAAAGTAAAAATCAAATCTGAACGAATCAATAATTAAAAACTTTACCAGAAACTGCTGGTAAAATAGTGCACCTGTTGCATGGGGACAGTATTGCAACATTTTATATTTGCACTTGCTCTCCTGATATGATATTGCAGACAACCTCCACTGATACATGCATGTAATAAATGCATTAAGTAAGAAACACCGTTAAATATTATGGTTTTATTTTTATATTAACAGTGAGATGAAATCACAAAAATTAAGTTAACCTCCGAAGAAATAATGCATCAAACAAAATGAAAATTACAAGACTTTTTTTTCTGGAAAGGAAATGACATCGATCATTTGCAAAATTTTGCATAATTTGCATTTGTATTTGCAAAAAAACAATCACAAAAATTTGCACAAGGTATAATATTATTTGAATAAAAATGAATACATACATAATACTATTGTAATACTTATATTATACATAATTATGCATAATTTCTTATAGAAAATGACTGGCAAATACGATTCTGGGGAAATATTATTATGTATGTAATACAAATATTAAAACAGATAATTTGATATCGTGAATTAGAAGAATGCAACATTTATTTTCTGTTTACAGGTACGGCGTTACATTTAAAGAATAAAATTGGATTTTACCTAGTATCAACTAGAACTAACTGTATTCACAATGCAAAGCTTTCTTATCAATACAATATAATAAAGTCTTACTCTATTTACTATCATGTACATTGATTTCTGGACTGAATCAAATCATATTATTTTTAACACTTTAATTTGAATGCAACAAATTGCTAATGTAGCATTACAAGTTCACAGAGAAGTTAAGTGATTGCAGATGATTGTAGACTTACAACGTTTTTAATAACAGTTGCTTCAAAGAGTGATCATAACTAATGTTAATGTACTTACATTACGTTTGCATTTAATGTACATTTTCGCTGTTTTACAACAGGTAATATTAACTAATGTGATCGTTTCGTTTTTAATAATTAGTTACATATTCAGCCTCAATAAATACAATGTAAAACAAAATTTCGTGATTTGTATTCCAAAGCACAACAATAACTTAAGAATTTTAATTTCACTTTTATAAAATCAGATCGTGAAAACATTAATTTGAGTTATTTTTCTTGGTGGGCAGGTCAGACGAATGTGGAGATGTTTGATGTGACGTAAACAACCAGTTTTCAAATCTCAGCAACTTTTGGCTACGGAATAATACTGAATTTGGAGCATATACTCATACGTATTTTATATTGTTAACGATTCAAACAACCTTTTTCGTGTTTTCCCCGAATCTCAAATTTCGACCATCTCCACATAAAGCCTGTCTCATGCATACGTTGACCTCGTGGGGGTAAATTCAGTTCGTAGGGCATATCTGTAGCTGGCTGTATAGGTGGATCCGGCTCGTGCTGGAATGTACCCGTTGGAAGTACGACCCCCATTTGAACCACGAGGGCCCTCCCCTTCTCCACTCTGAAATCGAATTTGAGTTTCTCGATAGCCCCTGCGAAAACGTCGATTGCCACGACTCCGATTGCCAGTCGCAGCTGCCCACCTGCGACAACCAAATGTTCGGAGAAATTCCTTACGGAATTTTCCTGAAAAAATTATATTGATTTAATATTAATAAGGGTATCTAAACATTATTTTCTATGCACCTAGTCTTAATAAATAATGCGTCCAAAAGTCAACCCAAACTTCTATTATTAAAAGCGAAAGTGAAGTAGCAGCTACAAAAACAAAACAAAATTGTTAGTTTTTTTTCAAAAATAAAAAAAGTTGTATCTTATATGTCTTACTTAAATAGTTTCACCTAACTGGACGAAGAAGGTGAAGCGTGTCTATAAACGGGGTCAAAAACGTCCGTTTTTATGTAGTAGTGGACGTCGCTAAAAATTGGGGGTTTCATTCAAAAATTTGAAAAAAATACTACTATCTACCAGTTTGATAAATGGAAATGCACAATGAAACATGAAAGAACTTGGGAAGAAAGAATTTGTTTAGATCTGAAAAAAGGAAGGTTTCACATTATGAAAGACTTCTTGGCACAAAAACAGGGAAAGGGATGCGATCTTTGTTCTCTTGTTTTCTCTGATTTCACAAAAAGGAATGCAAGAAAAGCTCAAAAGTTGGCGTGGGCTGTCTCTAGATTTAGGTTCGACGAGACTGACGATGCTGAGAGTTATACGTGTAGACACGAGAGGTGGCAGTGGCAGGGAGATACGGTTTGTTCGAACACATGCGGTGAAATGCTCGTGCAAACTCTCGCCGAAATTTGCCTGTAACAATTTGGTATAAGAATCAAGAAGTGGCAAAAATGGTCCGTTTAATTATTTTCCCAAAAATAGTTTTAATCAACACTAGATACACTCTGTAATGGTTGCGAAATGTTAAGTGCGCCGTTATATTAAGTTTAGTGATAAACATCAGGCAAATTTCGAAAAAGGTAAATGGTATACGCAGAATAAACATTCGATTGTAATTTTATAAAACGAACAAAAACTTTCAGGTATGTACAGTTTTTCTGACAAAGGATCTCATTAACTGATGCAACCAACCGAAGAAAAACACCTTTCGCTTATTTCTACTCTACAAGTAAAATTGGTAAAATAAACATTTGAAAGTGCTTCGACTTTATTGATTGTCTCTTGAAGCAGCCTTCCGGAGTCTGACTAATTGGCTAAATAGCTCGTGTCGAAGGAAGTGAATTGGTGCAAAAACGTGTCGCAGTGATAAAATTTGAAATGTCTCAAGTAAATTAATGGCAGGCGAGTTTTCGATGAAAGTAAAAGTGTACTTACATAAATTCAGTCTCTACTTAAATGTACAAAATTGATGCACACTGCTGGTTTCAATTTCGCAGTACGCGTTAAAGAACCAAATTCGTTATTAATTAGGTTCATTGAATCTGAAAAGGTGGCATTAGTCAAAAGTAATAAGTGGGCTGATGCGGTCAAAATACTCTTCAAACTGGCCTTGAATGTAAAGCATTCAAGAAGGGGTAAAGAGCGCACATACCTCTTCATGCAAGATGCGGTTCATGCAAGTGATTTGTGATTTTTAGCGAGTTTACAATAAAAAATATTCAAGAAAGCTAAAACTAACATGCAAAAAAAAGCATAGTGTTAGTATCATGCATCGACATTCAGTAATCGAAAACATCTCAATTGAGTTCAATAAATTGATTCATAAAATATTCCCTTAAGAAAATGATTTTGAAATAAAAATCTCGCTGATTAGTTTTAGACGTGTCAAATGAATTATTAGACGATTTTGCAAGTAACAGTTCGCAATCACCACAATTACAATTTTAAAATAGGCAATACAAAAATTGTCAACCGTATCAGCAACGGTTTAGTTTTGCCATAAATAAAAACTCAAAAGTTGGAAGTATTTTATTCGTGTTGTTATGTATTAGATAAAAACTGGAAAATGATAATGAGAAAATAATAAAAATTGGCAACTTGGTTGAACTTACCACTCATGAAATTGTAAATGACTGGGTTGCCCGCTGAATTCACGTAGCATAAAAAATGTGAGATCATAGCAAAGTACGCCAAATACTCATGGTTTACTTCGATTCCGGTTAAACTATGGACAAAATCAGATTAATTGTGATGATTTCAAGGATAGAAATTCTAATGGTTAATGTGTTTGATTTGTAATTAAGTTTATGAAACAAATTCTTACATGAAAATACTGTAGATGTGTACGGGCATGTAGCACAGGGCAAACATAACCACGACAGCGACTAGCATCTTTGCAGCTTTACGTCTGGACTTCAGTTGAAAATCAGCCTGGCTACACTGGGAAGTACTGGCTCCACGGAGGATAGGTGTCAACACTACGAAATTAGATAAAAATAATACATACCGGGCGTTTTCTTAGGTTGTTGCAAGACTTTATACTGACACATACATCGATTCCTGAGATTTTACAAAAAAATAATATTTGCATTTTTCTCTTATTCTCAACCGTTCTCTAGCCACTGAAGGTTGCCTTGCTCGGAAAACACCCTGTATAATATCATAATAATTATTTTTACTCTGTTCTGTAGATCGGTTATCTTAGCCAAAATGTCTGGGACATAATGTTTTGTTTTCCTGGTTCATCCAATTTTCAAAGCATAAATAATAGACAATGAAAGAGGAAACATCGTTCCTCGACCTGTTTCCTAACTCCATATATTACAGGTCCCGCCAACGGTTTTTTCTCACTCTTAGCTAGTACATAAAAAATTAAAATTTGCGTTAATTAATTTTTTGAGTCTGCTCTACGTGTTCTCCATCGTTCAAACTTGTCTGTCGACACCGGCGTTTCCACGATTCCATAGTATTTTCAATATTTTCAAGGGTAACTTGACTCCACTCGTGCTTCAGGACTTTCCAAGCACCCTCAATTTTCG